>CM076905.1:2140143-2232319 GCA_039519145.1 Kokia cookei | reverse complement strand
GTTATATATAATACACAAGCGGACGAAATAAGCTTGAAGAGAAAACATCACCTTTTAAAAAGGGGGTGGAAATTAATTATTCTTTTTTAACTCTTGCATCGAAGTATGAAGGATTTTTTAATTTTTGATTCATGTAATTTATGTATGACAATATAATTAAGAGTATTAGGGGGTATAGCTATGGATTCTTATTTCATTGGTTTAGTTTTTTAGTTTTTACATTGTATGAACCGGCCAAGGCAGGTTCAAAATTACAAGCAAATGTTGCTGTTATTCTTACCTTGTAACTTTCCTTATTCTTCTGAATGGATAATTTCAAGTTTGGTATCTTTTTGAAGAGATCGCTTTCATTGGTGCGGAGATTTGGCACTTTGACATTTCACATATTGCTTTTATTTTCTGCTTCTGAAAATTGACTTCCACCAACATGAATTTTGATGTGTAGGGGTTGAACAAATACCTAAATCAACCCATCATTAATGTGCAAATTTTCTTTTCAAAAAAGCTTCATTTACAATTATTATTTTATTGTTGAAGATAGCAAACTCAAAATGGTTACATCAAACTACTAGAAATAAAAAAACTATTTGTATAATCTTTTTGGGGACGTACTTGAAAAATCATAATCTTTTATATTTTAATATCTGTTTGATTTTTCTAACTAAAATTGAATTTGCAATCGTCGATTGTCTATTTTTAACGACTTTAATTATTTTCATGCCATCTGTATTAATTAACAGTATCTCATACTCTTGTTCATTTACAATAGTTAACCTATCTAAGATGTCCAAAGTTCAACTTCAAATATTGAACATTCTCCTAGATAATGATTATATATTAAAATCTAATCTCCAACTTGATTTCGTTCCATCAATGTGTAAATGAAGCCAATTACCTAATAAGTGATAATTGAGGGACACCTCTTGTTTTTTTGAACGGATTTTCTTTGTGGGTATTGTTATACTATCTTGCCTAACTATAAAACACAAACAAAAATATCTCTCTAGAGAAAATTTAATTATTGAATTTTAATTCAATCATTTATTTTTTTAAAATCTTATATTTTAAATTTATGATCTTATCATTTAAATTAAGGCTTAAGTTTTCAAAATAATTTGGAGACAATATGCAAATTAAATAGAAAGAAAGAAATCAGACATATTTAACTGTGATTTTTTAAATTTATTCTTTAAATCAAATTGATATTTTAAAATTTGAAGAATACAAAATTAAAATAATAAACGAATATCTCAAGGCACGATACAAAGTATAATTCCACAAGTCAAATCCATTTGAGGGAGAGAATAAGAAACAAAGATGGAGCAAAGTTTAGGAAACGTGCTAAAAATATCAACGGGTCATGCAAGCCTACTCTTAAAAGCCGAGCAACGGTATTTGATGATGAAAGTGAAAGCTTGAGACTCACCCCCACCCCCACAAACACAAAGGTCGTACCATCCACGCCTTGTTGCCTCATGGGGCATAACAAGAGTCGTTGTTAGCAAACTACCCCATCCAATTATTCAAAAAGCTTTTGTATACTATTTTTTATTCGTATATTTGCACTAATCAAAAGTTTTTTTTTTATCTTTTTTCTTTTTATATTTTTTTTTATGAAGTAATTTTTAATGTCATGAATTTATGAATTAAAGTCTAAATAATTTCATTCTTTAATTTTCAGTATTGATCGTCATATCGACTTGAATTTAAAATATGTTACTTTACTCGTTGATGTGTATTAATTCATTATAAGATCATCGAATCGTTACTTGAAGTTCGCTAACTGAACTATTTTAAAAATAAAAACTTAAAGCTCAATAACTTTCATAAAAATATTAATCAATGATTTGAATAAAACTTTTAAATAATTTAATGACCATTTTATAATTTTTAATAAAAAAACAAAAGCAAAAACAAAAACTTGAATTTTTAAGCTATAATAAACTACAAAAGCAACATGAAGTTCTTAAATTACAAGGCTTTCTAGTATCCTTTTATATGTTTTTTAATTAGTTTCTAGATGTTTACCCTTGTTTCCCTCTTC
The DNA here is from genome assembly GCA_039519145.1 of Kokia cookei. NCBI lineage: Eukaryota > Viridiplantae > Streptophyta > Magnoliopsida > Malvales > Malvaceae > Kokia > Kokia cookei. The sequence continues at coordinate 2,230,275 of CM076905.1, read as the reverse complement.
ATTTGTTTTGTCTCATATATATACCTTTACATTATCTTCTAGAAGCTATATATGGACAGTAACCCCTTAAATTTCAACTTCAATAAAAGCCCTCCACAAATGAACAACTTTTCCCCATCTCTCTCACTGGGAATGTTCAAATATTGAGTAAAACCGAATTAATCGGTGAAACAGATATAATTCGGTTAATCAATCAGTTAATTGATTTAATTCAATCGAAAGTCGATTAATGATTTTTTGAAATTTCAGTTATCGATTCGAAATCAGGTAATTAATTAAATTAACCAAACTTAATAATTAATAATATAAATTATATATAGCTTTGATTCGATTAATTTAATTAATTCGATCAAATGAATATCATCAATTTTTTTTTTATATATTTTATACTTATTTTAATAAAAATAAAAATAAAAATATAAAAATTTTAATTCGATTAAATTTTTTAAAAAAATTTAATTCGATTAACAATAAAAAATTTAAAAATTTTAATTAATTTAATTAATACTAATTCGATTAAATTAACCATCTTACCACCCCAATCTCTCTTACTTTTCCTTCTCTTCCAACTTACGTGAATCAATTAAACTAAAAAGAAAATTCATAAACTTTTTCATATATATATATATATATAAAATATTCTCCTTAGCTGACCAATTCATTCTCTCTAAAGCTTTTGCCTAATATTTTTTTTCTCTTAAACAATCAAAAACAATGGGAGAAGAAGACATTACTGCTAGTATCCAAGTTCTTCGTGATGATCAAATAGTTGATGAAGAAGATGAAGAAGCACTTTCTCTTTGTGATCTTCCTTTAGAATATTTAGATGCCAAAAACAGTCCTACAAATGATCATTTGCATAATTCAAAGCATACCCGAACCCAGAAATCATCATCCCAGTACGACCCAGAAATTTTCGAGTTCTTCAGCGACAAAAACGGCTCCGATATGTGCCCGGCCGACGACTTAATCTTTGGCGGCAAGCTTGTTCCTTTGAAACAACGACAACAACAACAATACTTTCCGAGTCAAACTCAAAGCCATGTACTTTTACGCAAACGATCCGAGTCACTTTCCGAGTTACGTACCCAAAACAGAACTGTTCTTCTTAGGAATAGTCGTTCTTTGGATTATCAAAAGCCGAAGCTTCATCGGTCTGATATGGCGGAGAGGAACTCTAAATCCGAGGTTTCTTCTCCTAAAAAGGTGGTTAAGCCAAGGTGGTGCGTTTTCATGTTTGGGAGCGTTAAGTTTCCGCCGGAAATGGAGCTTAAAGATATAAAAAGTCGGCAGTTCCGTCGGAATCCGGCGATTACTTTTCCCGATGACGGAAAAAAGAGGGGTGATAACCGGAGCTCCGACAAGGGTTCTTCTTGGTGTTTGTTAAAAGCGTTGAGTTGCAGGGAATATACTAGCGTTGCTGTAACGTCGTCGTTTTACTTGTCTCATGCCTGATAATACTGAGATTAGGAGATTAATTATGGTTCATGCAATTTCTCATGTCCATTTTTACCCCGCTAATTTTTGTGAGTGGTAGGGCATTTTGGTAATTCCAAAAACAAAAAAACTAGTAATAATTATCATTATCAGTATAATTTTTTAAGTCCATGATTTAATTTTTTAATGAAAAAATAAATATTTTTATTTTATTATTCTCATTATATTATATTTATTTATTTATTTATTTTATAAAGTTTCGATCAATTTCAATTTAGAATCCAATCAATATAACACATAACAGGTGAAGAATTAGACAAAAATTACGTATGATATACACACATAATAAATAAAACCCACACGTTACAATTGTGAATAATGAAACACGGAACCGAACCTTAAAAATTCAAGACCTTAATCTTTATCAATCTTAATTTACTTTTATTTTACTAATTTTAGGTATTAAATTAATATCATTTCACCCATTACATCAAACAATTTATTGTGGTGATAATGCCTTTCTTACTTTCCATTATTAGGAGAACGAATGATATGAAAAGATTAATTTAATATTTTTTAAAATTATGTACCCTCATTAATATTTTAAAAAATAATAATTTATTACAAAAATGAATTGCTGGGGTATATTTATATTTAATTTTATATGTATTGAGTAATAAATAATAATTCTTTTCTTTTAGAAAATTTAAACCAGTATCATTATCATTTAAATTAAAAGATATAATCAATATATATATTTTGAATAATCACATTATAGGTTTTGATCATATCTATTCTTTTTAATATAATGTTTAAAATTATCCTGAGCTCCTCTCCAACTCATAAACAGGAGAAAAATACGCTTCAACGTCCTCAAACCCACATATTCCTGTATTAACAACAATATCCATATCAATTAAGTTGAAACTCAATCGATAATATATAATTTAATTTTAAATACTGGTGTTCTTTTTTCATTTTAATTTTTTATTACTTCAATTAAATTATTATTTTTTTAAAATTTTTACTTCAATGAAATATTGGAGCATGTTAGGTGGGGACAGAAATTAATGATAATCACGAGACTCCCGACCCTAACATTAATATATAGTGTTATAGCTGATATCAAAGAATATAGGTTTTGTAATATTTAGAAGAGAAATAATATCGTCACTTTTGGATTTTTGCTTTTATATTTATTTGGAATTCGGTAGTTAATAATTTATTATTTTCTCATAAAAAAACAATTATTATTACTTTGCATTCTCAACCAAAAGGTGACATTTACGTATTACAGCATGCTTTATTGTTTTATTAAAGGAAAAAAAGATTCGAATTTATTTGGATACACATAAAAGTACATCAAGTATAGATATTATAAGATATAGTTGATACAAGGAATCATCAATGAGGAAATAAAGAGGAGATGACGGTGAAGATTGCGAGACCAGTTCACTTGTGATAGGTAGAGAGCCGAAGTAGAAAGTTAAGGAAAAAAAGAGAGTAGGAGGAGAAAGGAGATTCAAGGACACGAGAAAGTTGGCAAGTGCTAAGTTAACATGTAAAATGCTTGAAAAATATCCTTGATATCTTGTGTGTACAGGTGTATATAGAGGAGGTTCCTTTATTCAGTCACCAACAATACCAATGGCAAGTAGCTCGTGTAGCCGACTAAATGACAGGCCTATTACATGTTAATCGTTATCAAGTGTAGCACTGTGTGATCGTTCTAACATTCTCCTTGTTGAGTTAGTATAAGATTGTTATGTTTTGATTGTCTTTCAGTGATCTCATCTAAAAAAAATAAAAGCTGATAATATGAAGTACACGGATGGATAGTTAAGAATGACTAACCAAGTGGCCCTCAGTGAGGGTACACGACAGAGGACCATCCGCAAGTGCTCACTAAGCCATTCCTTATGCTACCACATGTACAAGTTGAAGTAGGAAAACAACAAATATGAATCTGGATTTTAATTTAATATGTAGTGTGATTTGTGTATTTTAATTATGTGTAACTATACATAATTTTTACTTAGATTAATTCTTCTGGATAATTATTTCTTATACCGCCTGTGGAGTTTTTAAGATTTTACAAATAAGTTTTTAGTGTGCCAAATATTTTATAGGGCATAAAAAAAAATTAAATATATAAATAAATTTAACACTTGTTACATTTTCAATTCGCTTGTAAGGTCTAAAAAATTTCACATGATGTATCGAATAATTACTCTATATGGTACACGAAAGTTTTTATTCTACAAACGAGTTGGGATTTTATCACATATCTTTCTTTCTTTTAATTTTTTAAATACAACGCAAAGATGGATTTGGATGGACAGTATGGTATGTTTAGTTTATTTTCTGTCTCATGCTATAGTATTTAATATTACCGCCACCACTGTTTTTATAATAATCACAAGTAAACGCACTGTCCATTCAAATCTACCCTAAAGACGTATGACAAAATTTCAACCCCGCTTATGGAGCAAAAACTTTCCATCCCTAATATATCAAATAATTATCCATATATATATATATATATATAAAATATTCGGTTCACTATCAAGAAAAATCTTAGACTCCATAAGTAAAATTAAAGGTTAACAAGTATTTTGTAAGAATATAACAAAATATTAAAAAAGAGAGATAAATGACAACTTTTTACATTATCAACAACAAATTCAAAGCAAATACAAATATTAACATTCGAATATTCATTATTCAAATCTGCTTATTTTTCCATCCATATCCTTATCTACTTTACATTTTTAAAAGTTTTGATTTTAAAAATATTTTTATACTTGCATTAGTGGATTCAAATATTTGATAATTGATTTAATTAATTCAAATTCAAATTAAGTTAGTAATACTCAGATTTTATGCAAACAATGAATAAATTTTTACGAATTCGGGTTTTACAGAAATAGATATCCGACCTGTTTTTTTATGAGCTTTTTCCATCACATCATCTGTGATCACTTTCTAATTATCTAATGATAATTCAGGAATTTTTTTTTCATGTCATTGATACATAATTTTGATAATTTTTTTACCCAAAATCCCGAACCTTGCTCAGGGTTCGAGTAAAAGAAATTATCAAATTTATGTATCAATAACATGGAAAAAATTGCTAAAACGTCATTAAATAATTGGAAAGGGTCCATGTACCTTAGAGAGCAGCACATTGTGGCAAGAAATGGATTGAAATACCTTTTAGACATTGAAAGTAAAGAAAGCTGAAGCTTCAAAGTAAAGGAAAATGTAGCAACCCAATCGACATTAAAATTTTCAAACAAGAAAAGGTGAATGAATTGATAGCACATAACATGACAACAAATTTCACTAAATTTGAAGCAACAATGAAGGACACATACAAGCTTTGGAGTAAATGTGAGGGCAAAGCATCCTTTTTCCTTTACAAAGGTAGGGTAAGTTCATAATGCTACAATTGACACCCCTTCTTGCTTAATGTAAATATTTATTATTTAAGCCACATGAAAGCTTAGCTCACATGAGAATTCACTATTTCAGACTCTCTCTATGCTACCAAATAATCCTTCAACCATATATATTTATATATAAAAGACTATCAATGCATTTACACTGTAGCAATGAAGATGGCAACCAACCATTTTTGTTCAAGCTTAGCTCGAGATGAAGTTTCAGCCAGATCTTGAAAATGACCGGGAAAGAGGTTAAAGATCACGATGTATGCCTCCAAAGGGAATCTGAAGCCAGCGGGAATAGATACAACACCTGAAGGGGGAAAACAATTTAAGAACTAATCAAGACTTTGGTTATTTGGGACTTGTCATGTGAAACTAGCATCCACACCGCTCCAAAATCACCAATCCTCACTTCTCCCTTGTCCCGTAGAATGACTAAAAAGCAAGGATTTAAATTGTGGTCCCGTTATCGTGGATGCGAATATAATGATGGTTAAAATATGTTCCAAGTCCTTGTACTCCTCTCACACTTGAAATTGTGGTCCCCTAATTTATTTCAGGAATTTAGTTCTTCTACTTGATGGATTTAAAAATGTAAGTTCAATTATTAACAAGTTAAAATTTCTGTTAAATTTTATTACAATGTCATTCTTTTTGGTTGCATGACTACCAAGCGAGTATTGTTTTATTTTAAAATGTTACACCAACGAATTTTACAGCATAATTATAACAATGTTACCAATAGGACCTAAATTTCTAAATCCAATAAGTAGAGGACTAAATTCCTAGAAATAAAAGCAAAGAGACTAAATTCTAAATGTACAAGAAGTACAAGGATTTGGAGCATATTTTAACCTATAATGAATGCTACCACATCAATTGGGCAAGTTGAGTCCGTTTTGGGTCAAAAAAATTCAAAATCTAAAATTTTCTAGTCATTTTGGGGTTCACATTGTTCCGGGTTTGAGTCATTTAGGCCTAATCATCATGAGTTTGAGTCATTTTGGATTCTAGTCACTACACATTCAGGTCATGTTGGGTTACTTGTTCAGATTATTTCAGGTCTAAATCATTTCAAGATTGGGTCGTTTATGGTTCAGGTCAGTTTCGGATTTGGGTTCAAGTTGGAATGGTTTTGTTTGTTTACTTTGATTGTCGAAAGTATAGAGTTAGGTTCGGGTTTAGGTTGACCGGGTCGAGTTTTCGAGTTTATGTCTAAGTTGGCGGGTTAAATATCTTCAGGCAAAAACTGGTACCATGCACTCCCATTTATTAAAAGATCAAAGTGGTTCTAAATTATAGCATATTAGCACCACCTCGAAAGAAAACTGACTTAAGTCCAGTATCTTCAACTACACGGCATATAATGAAATACGAGTTTCCACACCAAGTATAATAAAAAATTGAGTTACTGTATTCCGAGGAAATAGACTTACCTCTTGTCTTGATCAACAGCACATAACAGCCACATGCTCTCAACTCGAATAAAGTACAAAAGGCACTGCAGTGCATTGTTTAAAGATTAAAAAAGAACATAAGAGATATTCATTCAGTGGTACAAAATCATGAATAAATGTTATCTCATTAGGATAATTCACAAATTTACAGTCCCTACGAAATTTATGATAATAATTTGTGAAAGTTCAAGTGCACGTCAATGACTCTTAATCCTAAACATGGTCCAAAACAGAACCAATTATTACTAAAAGTAAATCAGGATATGGATTAAAATGCCAGATTATATATATAGAGAGAGAGAGAGAGATCTCCTTGCAGCTTGATCATACTGATACTATAATGGACCGAAACTACATCACAAAATTCACCTTGGCTTTAAGTAAAAACATATATAAACAACACTAATTTGGTCATTGTTTAAACTGCATATTTTTCTACAAGCAATGCTAAACTAGTACACTTCGGAGTTAGTGGGTGGGTTAAAAGCATGAAAAGATCATTATTAGCATCTCGAGGAAGTGCTTTGAGTTCTTAGCTTGTAATGGATAAACATCGGATTCATCAACTGAAATTTTCTTATATGTAGCAGAGCCCAATTGAAAGGAATAGAAACAAGCACGCTGTCGGATTTTTAAGCCAAAGACAGCATCTATCACAAGAAACCCGGAGTGATTAATGATAAACAATCTATTATAAGCATATACAATGACACTCTTTCAAGCATAAAAAGTCCTCGACTACTTGAAATATAGAAAAATAACTTACCAATTAGAAAAATAGCTATCAATAAAGCAAGAGTAAGTTGCAATGAGCAACTAAATTGCAAGTGCACCGGACTTTGGAGATGTCTCAATAACCCACTGATCCAGCCAAAGCGCTGAGACATTACAATTATTATATTCCCCGAGTACTTAGCATAGCATAAAATCAATATGGAAAGGAAATAAGTAAATAATGCTCCTTCTGTGATTCATACCTGATAGAATAAATTAAAAGCAACTTTGGCCTGAGGAAGATCTCCACACCTTTGCTTACGGAAGAAAGGCTTCAATCCTTTTTCTTTAGGTGTGGACTCGATGTCTGACCTGGTTTTGGTCCTATCATCGTATTTATCGGCGATTACAATTTTCAGTGCTCCAAGATTTGGTGAACTCCATGTCTTTCTTGTACCAGTTGTTCTCTCTAGTCCACAACTTACGTCATTTGACCTTCCGGAACTTTCACCATCTTCTACATCAATGATACACTCGGCATCTTTACTGGAATCTTTAAAAACTTTCGTCATCTGCACTTCAGATGTATCTCCATTACAAGTAGCATTGTTAGAATCTGTGTCTTTTCTCTTGTGGCAATTCTCCGAAAGAGTGTTCTTCATAGACGGTTGTAACAAGCTCGGAGAAGTCCCGGAAAGGAAGATTGCTAAATCATCACATTCTTCTTCATCCAAATTAACCCACCGAAGTGGTTGCTTCCCTTCCTCGATAAATGCTTCTTTTAGTGCTGCTTCTACACGGGAAATTTGACTCTCAATTACAGAAATAAATTGTTTGTGCCTAGTTGCTGTAATATCATCGCTACGATGTCCATGACTCAACCTTATTGCTCTCTCAAACTCCTCCAACTGAATTAAGCATAAAAAATTTATGAAGCAAACACTAACACGAGTAAGCTTCTTAGAAATAGATAAAAGGCATCAATATGGAGATATGACCCTCTAAAAACATAGAAGAACTTAGTTAAAATTGAACATATACTAGTCAAACACGCACCCGCATCCAACAAAGGCCGAAATCTGAGCATCATAGATGCCTTAAAATCAAAAGAAAGAAAAGACAAACCTGCCATTTAGCCGTGCCTAAAGCAGTTTGCAATTCTCTACAAAGTTCAACAGAATCACCAGTTCTTAGCCCTTCTTTCCTCTCTTTGATCCACATTCTATATGCTGATTCCATTCTGGAAAAAAACAACAGAAACCATTAAATTACTTCACAGACTTCATGAAGCTTAAACTTGTTTATCTATACAAAACCCTTACTAAGTGGATGATTCATAACATTAAGCATTACAAAATTTCCATTGAAGTTTTCAAATCACAAGCATATAACCTTCCACCAAAAACAGATATATATATGAAACATGAAACTAAGGAAATACAGCATATTTAGTAGAAACCCAGCAACAAAAAAGGAACCTTTAAGAAAAAACCCCCAAATAACTAAATAATTGAACAGTCAATTATATGAAATTAAACCAAACATTTAAGAAGGACAAATAAAACCCATGTCACCAACCAGTAAATTAAAAAAAAAAGGCATGAAATTTAAAATAAATAAAAAAACATACATATCAGCAGATTCTTGAACCTCTTCTGCTGCAGAAAAGAAGGCATCTTTTTTCCACAAATCAAAACTATTTGCAACCATCATCTTCTTCACCGTTCAACAGCTTAAAACCCAAAAATAATTCGCTTTTTTTGAAAGCGCGCACACACACACAAAAACACTAACAAGAGATTTTAAATTTTTGGTGGGTTTTCATTTGTTTACTTCGATTTCTTTGCTTTCTCTTCTTTGCTAACGAAATTGTAGAGATAGCAGAGACGTGGCTAAGCCAAAGAAGAGAAAGAAAGACAGACAGAGAAGAGACGTACAAAGGATTTCTATTATTCCTCCATTCTCTCTTTCGTCTTTCTTTCTTTTCCTTTCTTTTTACCTTTTATTATTATTATTATTATCTGATGAGATTCACATTATAAATTGGAATTGTGCACAAAAAATATTATAAAAAGGTTAAATTTTGAGTTTGGTCCCTCCAGTATGATAAAAAATTTAATTTAGCAAAATTTCATAGTCTATTTAATAGTTTTGACTAAAAAATTGATATGGTTTTTTAAGAAAAACTCTCTCTTCAAACTCATCATTATGAAGATAGGGGTTAGCGAAGGACTTGGTCCTTTTTAATTTGGTGTAATCCGTCAAAATATTTTACAACAATATTAAGAAATAGAAAAATTTTGCTTAGATTAAACTTTGAGTGTTCAAGTGTGAATCTTATATGTGAATCATACTTAGAAGTTCTGCTCAGATTTATTTTTACTTAAATCTCACAATATATGGATTTTATCTGAAATTATTCTAGTCCACTGTAATCTCGCACTCTCGGATAGTATCGATATTTCGGGATATAAGGAATAATTTCAATTATCGTTAATACTATTTCTAGCTTTATCCTTGTTGCCATCGATTTTTTTTATTCGAACGGTGCTTTTTTTTTTAAAGAAAATTTAAGTTAGCATTTTAACTGAAATAGATAATAACATTGATTATTTGAACTAACTAATCATACTATAAAAGTAGAGACTAAATTGTGTTAAATTAAAACAAGATGACTAAATCTCTAATTTAAGTATAATAGAATGACCAAATCAGAATTTGACCTAAAAATTCAGTATTTATATACAAAATTTTGATTTACGTGATACGGTGTTTGGTTCAGACATCAGAAAGCAGGAGGTTCTATATGGTGGTTTTATAGCCAAACATTTCATTGCTCAGGAACCAATCAAAGTTCTCCACGCCAATGTCATTGGTCACTTTGACTGACGTGTTTTAAATTTACTGGTTGATTGAATGATATTATAAAAAAGTGTAGAAGCATGTAATAAAAGCTCAATAAAAATTAAAAAGTAAGCGTCGGCAGTTGCAAAAATTAATTATTAAGTGTTTTTTTTTTTTTTCCCGTTTATTAGAAGAAAATAGCTAATTATAATTTATAAAAATTATAAATTAATTAATTATATCAGATAATATAAATAATAAATGGTTTAAAATGATAATTTAATAGTTATAAAATTTTGCTTGAATGAAAGTTTAAAAGTAGTTTTATATTTAAAATTTGTTAAAAAGTATAATATTTTGTAAAAGTTTAAATATTATAGAAATAATTTAAGGAAATTAAAAGTTTAATGATTTCCGAGTGAGTTTTAATTTAGTTGATATCGATATTGCTGCCCGTGCAAGAGGATATAAGTTCGAGTATACTGAAACTTATTATCTTTTTATTTAAATATTAAGAAAAGATTATAAAAAACTTAAAATTACACGCTATAAAAGTCGAAATAAAGTATTTTAATTATTATTAATTATTACTTGAATATTGGTGTATTTCCCTAAAAATCCCAAATATTAAATATTGCCTTCATTTATTGGTTAATTAAATGTCAAGAGATTCATAAAAGATGGTAATTAATATATATTTATTATTTTCACTTATTCGTTATATTTAATAAAAAAATAATTTAAACATCGAATCACATATTAAATACACCAATTCTGGTCTTTAAACATCTATATCTTGAATTGAATGTCACCAAAAATAACTACAAATTTGTTCATCAACAAAACTTCAACATGAATCATGTTCCTAATTTCTTAAAGTAAATTTTACTCAAAATATGTTTTAAACTTCAAAAGACAAAAAGTTAATTAATTGATTGATTGATTGAGGCTTAAATCACAATTTGATTAGTGAGTTTCGAACGACGATTCGACAATCGGTTTGGTGAAAAGAGCATAACTCAGATCCAAGCTGATCTAACTGTTAGTGTCGGAGATCGAATAAGAAAATTGTTCGAACTTTGATTCGTAGATTCACGGCATTCAAAGCTATTTCATTAAAAAAAACTAAATGCATTGGGAAGTTTACCCTTTCGATTGGTTCTAGAGGAGAGAACAAAAAAAGTCATGCAACATCAAATTTAAAAACCCAATAACTTAAATGAAAATTTTCAAATAATTTAGTGACTATTTGGTAATTTATTAAAATTAAATTATCAAAGAGGTTGTTAATAGTTTAGTGACTTTAGATACAATTTACTCATTAATAAATTAGTAATGATTATAATTTTTTTTAATAACCTCGTTATAAATTCTGATCATATTTGCTCAAACTTATAAATAAAAGGATAATACGCTTCAACGCATACAAACCCATGTCTTCCTGCATTGACAATAATACCCATACCAGTCGAGCTAACACTCCATCAATAGTATTTTATTTTTAGGGATAGGCTCCATCAACAATATTAATTATAAGTTAATTATCTTAGGTGGGGAATAATAGAAAAAGAAAAAGTGGATGGGCTTGTTGGACATAGAATTTATAGATTAATAAATGAATGAATGGTAAGGAAAGCTGTAAACATCATGAAAGTCATCCGTCACTTAACTACCTCTTTAACCACCATTTCCCCTTATTTTATTATTATGCGGCTTCTATTAAATTTGTTCCCATTCCTACCCTACTATTTTTTTTTTCTTTTATTTCACTTCTAGCTTTAATTATTTTACCTATAGATTTGAACCCATGCCTAGATTTGAATTTAGTCCTCGAATTCTAAAACTTTTTTTTATTTGAGTCTTAAAAGTATTTTGCATCTAGGGATCAAAGGTGGATTTCATTACTTTCTAATTCTTTTAAACTGGATGATGACGAGGCTTGTGATTCGAATTCGAGACTAGCCTACTTGACAGTAGCGGCACGCGATGGGCATGGCAGATAGATGTGGGGAATCAGCAGAAATATTGGTAGATGCAGTGTAGAGCAAGCTGAGCTTTGGGTAATTTATGATAGTTTCCTATTAACGTGAGATGCTAATTGAGAAAATGTTATTGTTGAGACTGATTGTGCTCTAGCTATCAAAGGCATTCAAGGTGGCATCAGAGGGCATTCGAATAGAGATTTGGTATTGCGAATTCAAGAACTGTGCGGACGAAAGTGGAGAGTGGATATACTAAGGGAGGTGAATTGTGCTCATTATATTTTGGCTGGACTGATGAAAGGTTTTCCTATTGGCACTTGAGTTTTTCATGAAGCTCCTTCAATGATTGCTGATCAAATACGGTTAGATAGATGTTTTTTGTTGTCTAATCCTGCTGCTACGGTTATTTCGTAATTGATATATATTTTTTTAATTTGTTACAAAAAAAAAAGTTTTAAATATGGTATTAGAAAAGGGGGAAATTAAAATTTGTAAAGATTATTTTAGGAAAATGGATGTTTGTTTAATTAAAGCAAAATTATATGGTCCAATTCCCATTCAAATTTTTAGTAGAATAAAGCCATTAAATGACAAGAATCAAAACTTTGTAATACAGCAAATAAACTCTGTATTATGGTAACTTAAGTTATCTTGTGACAAAGCATGAAAATAAATAAATAAATGATTGTACCATTATTCATGTCGAAAATCCAGGGTTTCATGCTGCTTATATTATAAAAATTTAATGACAGAGCCAGATGTTCGACAGCTCATTCACCTTCTCAGTGTGGGTGTGCCTATTCACATTATTTTTGCAATCAAATGAATAGGATTCCTTGTAATAAGTTATAAATTTCAATTATATTAATAATTATTATAAATATTAAATTAAACACGAGCTTTAATCATCATTTTGTTTATAGATTTTACCGATACATAATTTTTATTTTTTTTTTATAATTCACACACTCTTAACAAGAAAAAGTCACTTTTACACGCACAATAAATAGAAAATCATTATAACTTATGTTTGATCGAGAAATTCTATACTTTAATTTGAATAATGAATTTGTACGTTGCTTTTGAATTAAAATAAAAATTAAATAAGTTAAAGAGAGAAAAAAAAGAAAGAAAGAAGAAAGAAACAATTTCTTTTAATTGATATATTTAGTTTCATTGTTAAAGATTATTTTTATTTAATGAATATGATTAATAAATTTTTATGTGAAATTTAAACATTTTATTAAAATAGTATCTGAATTAAGATTATTTTTATTCAATAAATTTAATTATTAAGCTTAGTTATATGAAATAATTATAACTTTACTTAAAATTTGAGACATTAGGTTGCTATAAAAAATAATTTAATAAAGAATGCACTTTATAATTATGGATGCTACTATTTTAAGTGAAAAGTTATTACAAAAAAAATTAAATAAAATATAAAAAATCGATTTATTAAAAATTTGACTATTGTGATAAAATATTATTGTAAAAGATGATTATTATAAAAAGAACGGGATAAATATCAATTTTATATATGAACTTTGTTTTCATGTGCAATTCGATACATGGACTTTGATTTAGTGTAATTATATACATGAAGCTTGGATTGCGGTTCATATGTAATATAATAGTTTCTTATGAAATATATTAACGTAAAACAATGCTAATTCGATCATATTATTAATAATTCCTAAAAATTCAATTAAATTAAAATTTAATGTATAAAATCACATAAAATCAAAGTTCATGTATAATATTATATATTAAATCAAAATTAATATATAATTATGATATTTATCCCTTAAAAAATGACTGATTTGAACAACGATTATAATTATATACAACTAGTGGATTGAGTGAGGAATTGCACTTAACTTTTATTGAGTCCGTGTCTCAATTGGTTCTCCAAAGGCCCATCGAATTTTGGCCTTCAATTGAAGCCTCATTGTAGTTATAAAAAAAAAAATTCTCACTAATTTCTTTTTATAAAATATAAAATAATTATAATTTTGAAAAATAATGTTAAAATTTATATACGAGGAGCCGATAGAATCTCAACTCAATTATCATCGGTATTATTATCAGTGCAGGAGTGTGGGTTTTAATGAGTTAAAATGTAATATTCTCCTATTTTAGGGGTTGAGGAGGGGAGGAATTATATGTAGTTCTAAACGTTGTATAAAAAAACAGATATTATAAAAATCTATAATGAGATTAATGTTAAAAATCTATGTACGAAAAAAATTAATTATAATATAATTTTATTAAGTAGTATTTGAGAAATTTGGATTTTAAAATTTGAATTTAGATGTCAAAGAAATTTTATATGGATGATTATTTTTCAAATTCATGTACTTATTACAGCCTTATGTAGTAATGAATTTAAAAAATTCTTCAAATATTATTGATTTTGATAGTGTCGTATATTTTATATTTTTAAAATTTATATTATATTAAAGTTTACCTAGTTTCAGTTCAATTCTTTTTTTCTTTTTTATTTTCAATTTTTTTATGTAATTAGTCTTAATTTAAAATTCGTAATCAGTATTTATTCTTTTAATTGATTTATAAAATGTGAAAGATTAATTACTGGTTTCGCTCCAATAAATACTTTAAGTAATCAAAATTAATATAAAGATAGTAATTAAATTTAAATAAAATAACTTTTAAGCATTAGATTGTAATTCGGATTGAATTGGAACTTTATCCAAATCAGTGAAGCATATAACCCAACCTTATCCATCCATCTTTTTTCTTTAAAAAAGTTCATATCTTTTCCAATATTCTTTTTGAACGTAAAACTCATCTTTTTCGACCTTTTAATATTCAAGAATTCAACAAATTAATGTGATATTTTTCTAGATTTAATACTTTCAAAATGTTATAAATTTCGTGTTTTGTTTTGATGATCAAGGTGTTCATTATCCTAACCGTAACTTGAGCTTGAGTTGTACTAATCACATTATTATTAGAGCTCTGCCCTCCTCTCGTAATTCACCAAATAGTGAAATTTGGATTCTTTTAACCTCATTAAATTGTGAATTTAACATTTAGAGTTAGTGAGTGTTTGACTTTTTGTTTATTTTTTTATTAAATCGAATTAATTAACTATAATTTATTAAATTGACTTTAAGTTGATCGGTTCGATTGATTAATCGATTTTTTTTTTAATTTTAACTGACTTGGTTGGATTATTTGAAATTGAGTTATTTCTACCATAGTTATTGTGTTGGGCTTACTAGGATTGAATAATATTATATGTTTTAAATAATTAAAAATAGATTAAAATATTTCATAAGTCATTTTACTTTTTAAAAATTTAAAATTTAGGTCTATTTTTATTTTCAAAAATTTAGTTTCATAAGTCTAGTTGTTAACACTATTAAATTTTGAAAAAAAAAAACTCACTTGATAGTCATGTAACTAAATAAAATGATATTGTAATGAACTTGAATTTAACAGATGAACCTGAATTATAAAATTTTAAAAATAGAGAGACTAAATTTCTAGAAATAAAAGTATAATGACTAAGTTTTAGAATTTCGAAAAGTACAAGAGCTTATGATGAGTTATTATCATATCTGTTTTTTTTTTTATACAATGCCTAGAACTACTCATAGCATCTCTCCAACTATTAAATAGGAGAATAATGCACTTCAGCACACTCAAACTCACGTCCTCTTGCACTGGCATCAATGCCGATGTCAATGAAGCTAAGGCTCAGGCTTCATTTGAATGGGTGGTGGAATCTTTTACCTTACAGCTACAGCAACTAATCTGACTGTCACCGTTATTTTTAACCAACCTTACAGGAAAGTAAACGCACCATCCATCCAAAGGGAAGCAGCAATGACAAGTTACATTCAACATAAAGTAGAAAGAAAAATCTGGAGGCATGTTCCTAGAATACAATGAAGCAATACATGAAAACATGTCAGTGTCGTGTTGGTGGTTCATATATCTTGACCCCTATTACATGAAATAACAAGACGAAGTTTCATTGGCATCTGCATATCATCCCACTTAAACAACATGAGTGCTTCCCCACAATGAGAGATTGGCTTAAAAAAAGAGGAAGAAAGCGTTAAAAACCTTTGTAAATGCCTCCTCCCACTTTCCAACAATCCTTCAATGCCGACACCTCAGCTTTCCAACATATCCGACGTTCTTCCAATTTCTAGGGTCAACTTGTGTTACTCTTCTCTGTCTGCCACCTATCATTGCCAATATCCCACTTCCCATTACATCACTTTCTATCTCCTTCTCTCTATCCCTCCTCTGTGAATCCCACACGACCATCAAACTCTTCTGTGATTCCTATTTAATTTACTGTTTTTGTTTTTCTCTCTTCTTTTCTTAGAGTTGAAATTCACTTCGTCTGCGTCTGCGTCTTGCATTCCATTCCTTTACGTGCCCCACTTTTTATTTTTCATTTTTATATAAAGAAGTTCGAGTTTATGAATTGGGGTTGAATTTATATTTGGTGAAGACCATTATTTTGAAATGACTGCATGAATTGCATGTTTATGTTTAATGTTATATATATATATATATATATATGAGAAAAAATTGTATGAATCAGTGACATCACATTATTTGCATTTATTTTTTAATAATTTTATGTCACGGTATTTTTATTTTGAAAAAAAAATCAAAATCAAAATAAAAATTTTGAAATTATTGATGTGACATTAAACTATAAAAAATAATGATATTTCTGTTTCATATAATACTTTTTTATGTATAATATTTAAAGATAAGAGGTTTTGTTTGAAAGAGTAAAGTAAGATATTTAAAATTATAGTGTTTTAGGTTTAAATTACGTATGGTAGAATTTGAACCCATGTCAATTACATTAGTAAAATCTTTAAAACGATTCATTATCTATTATGGGGTTATTTTTTTTGAATATACACTGGTGTAATTACATAGTAGTATCTATTCATATTTTCTTAGCCCTTTGATAAGGCACATACAGATGCTCGAACTCGGGATTCCTAGGATGAACAACATCCTCTTTTTCACTGGTGCCACTTGATGGATTATTTTTAAACAAACATTTATATTCTAAATTTACTTTTTTAACGTACATAAGATCTCTAATTCTTTTTGTTTAAAATAAAAATTCATGCTTTGACCCTTATACGTGTAGTAAAATTGAGCTGAATATAAGTAAGAAATTTGATTTTTAAGACTATTTGAATTTGTGAATTGAAATTTAATTCAATTAAATTTTATTTAGGTTTAAAATAAGATTAAACTATTTAAACCAAAGTTTTCAAAATTAGTTAGATGGTTGAATTGGTTAGTACATCCATTTTCAATTTTTAATTAAATAATTATTAAAAACATTAAAAAAAACAAATTCGATTCAACTATTAAATAAATTGTTTTTTAACTTGATTCAATTAATTCTAAATAATTATCTGAAAAGTTAATTCAAATTTTTTTACGTCGACCGATACCTCGATCAGTCTAACCCAATTCATGTTATGAAAGGGGAAAGAAGGTTGGTAATGGAAAATTAAGGGATATAGAAATTGGGAAGAAGTATAGCAATTGAGATAGGTTTGATTGATTGGACAAAGATGGTTTGACAGCAAAAATGAAAGCAAAGAATGGAGAATGGATGAATGGTTGTCTTAAAATTAATTTCATTTGTCTTACGTACGTCATTAGGATTCTCAACCCCATTACATTAACACCACCTAATTCTGATGATTTTTTTTTTTACGTTCTCGTAATAATAAGACTTCGTTAATTCACGTACCGTTACAATGATTTCAATCCATCAAGTGAATTTTGGAGTGAATTTTCGATGTTGTTAGACTAAAAATTAGGATACAACTAATTTTAATGTTAAAATAACGTACGGTAGGAGTCGAACTTAAGTACTCAAAGACTTGGGACTCTAGCTGTTGTCAATAATGCTAAAACTTCATTGATAGGTATCTAAATAATATTTTTTAGTAAGTAGTTATATTTGAGGTAAACTATACAAAATAGTGATATTGTTATAAGTCTATACACTCCGAATTAATAGGTAATGCTTAAATTACAACTATACTGGTGAAAGAACCTAATTGATATAATATTGATATTTAAAGGATTCAATTAGAATCCTTAAAATTTAGGAGGCAATTTATAATTTGCATGATAGTTAGGGGACTTTAGTGCACTTAGCCCACAAAATTAAACTTAATAAAAGAGAGCAAATATTTTCGAGTTGATAATATAATAATGGCTTTGGGTAAGAAAGTAACAAATTTGGAATTCTTTTCCCAATTTTGGACGTCTTAGCCAATTAACAATGACAATTTCTTCCTCGTCATCATCATCATCACATCAATAGTAAAAAGTTTATAAAATTATAACTTAATTTTTATAATTTAACATATTAACATATAAAAGTTTATAAAAATAATTAATTCAATCCATGGTACGGTGACAAAAGTTTTTTTAATTTTGTTAAAATATAATCTTAATTAACATTAAATCTTTTCGAACAGGGATTTTGGTTCCTTAAAAATGATAAATTTATTATTTAGTCCTTTAAATTTTTATGAAATTATATATTAATATAATAATAAAATTACATTTTAAACCCTAATAATTTGATGATTCAATTTTGACTTTTTAAAGTACTTTTTGTAATTTCATCCTTGCTGATATTTAGCTACATAAATATAATGCATTAATTGTTGTGATTGACGAGAAGTTGATAGGATTTTAGTGAAGATTAAGACATGATGAAGAAACATGAAGGGATGGAAGTTGAAAGAATTGGGCTGACGTCAGCAGTGGGATTATTACCATAATAATGTCTAATCTTGTGCGGCTGTTTCATTGCAGCATAGGATATGTCAAACTGCTATGTTTTTCTTTTCATGTTAGAATCCTTTTGTCTGAGTCAAGCCAGTTTATCTTGCATTAATAATTTAGTGATTTTGATTAGGACCGGTTTTAATCATTCTTTTTCTAAACTTATTTATTTAATTTTTTAAAAATGATAAATAAAATTGTAAATTATTAACTGCATTAGACCTGTTCATAGGTCGAGCTATTCGTTCAGATCTAAAAGTATGTTTGAAATTTATGAGGGTTTGATAAAAATATTAAATCCAAAAAATAAATTTGGACAAAAAAATTAGACCTGTTTAAAATATTAAGCCTAAGCCCGATCAGGGCCGTTTCTAAGTTTATAATATACATAAAAAAAAAAAAATCTATACTAAATATATATTACTACTCTGATGTAAACATTAAAATAATGTTAAGATGACTATAAAAAATTCAATAAATAGAATATGTGTAAAATTATTAAATATTAAAATAATATAATGTAAATATTATTTAAAAAAATTAAAAACAATATGGACGAGCCCAAAATAGATTTAAGTTAATCTTTTGCAAATATGGACGGATTTAGACAAAATTTTAAACCTATATTGCAGGTCGGGCCGAACTTAAACAACCGTAAAGTATGTTAATAGTATATTTAAGTCCGATCCAAACTCAATCTAACCCGACCTATGAATAAAGTTAATTACAACCTTCAATTATATTACAAATCAAATCAAAAACTAAGCAAATAAGGCAGAATCAAGGCCCAAGCAAGCCTAGTTACAACTACTACTAGATTATGACAGTTTTAGATGTGGGCAAAAATATTAATGTAATAAATTTATAAAATTTTGTACATAAATGAAATATAGCTTTGATTGAAATGATTAACTTAAAATAGTAAAAATAATAAATTTTTAGATACAAATTTCATGATTTTCATTATATGTATATATTTTTCTAATCTAGATTTATCAAAATATAAAAAAAAATATAAATGTTCTCAAAATAATAGTAGTTTTTTTGAAAAAGAAACATTTTGATAATTTCACATATGTTTGAACCCAATAAGTGATTCAAATGACATAAAACTGGACTTGTTATCAAATGTTTTACTTAAAAGGATGATATTGAATATAAAGAGATTTTCTCACCGGTCTTTAAAAAGGCTCAGGAATTAATATGGCATTGGTAACTCATTATGGTTAAGAGTTACACCAAATAAATGTAATAACTAACCTTTCTAAATGGAGATCTTGAGGAAATAATGTCCGTATGGATCCATCCAAAGGTTTTTCACTCGAAGGAAAATCTCATATAGTGTATAAACTTAAAGAGTCAAATATATGGACTTAAACAAGTTTTACGAAACTGATACATTAAGGGTGTGGTTGGTTGGGTGAAAAAGTGAAGGAATTAGAGGAGGGAGTGGAAAACTGGAAGAAAAATAAGTTTTGAGTGTTTTTGACCGGGAAGAAAAGTGAGAGAAAAGAAAATAGGAGGGATGATCATTTTCCATTCTAATGCATAAAAACCAATACTCCCAAATTAGATAGATGAAAGGAGAGAAAATAAGAGAGATGTATGTGATAGTTTAAAATTATACTTTTTTTTTTTTTTTTTGAATATACTGGTGTGATTACATAATAGAAATAAATGTCAATTTATGGAAATTGAGTTTGAGGAAGTTAGTGGTAAACAAAGTGTCATGGCATCATCTATGGTGTAAGTAGAGTTTATGGAATATTTTGGGTCTACAATTTATGCATTATATTTGTGTTTCAAGATTTGAGGTAGATGACATCATGGTAAATCCGTTGAAAATTTATTATGATAATTTTTCAATAATATTTTTTTCCTAAGAACATCAACTATTCGAAAGACGAAAAACAAGTGTAATTAAAATATTTTTTTGTTAAGAGATAAGTTCATAAAAGTTACAAAAAAAAATTGGAGTGCATATAGAGCAACCTGATTTATGATTCTAGATTTGTTAACTAAAGCCTTACAACTAAAAATATTTAAGGTGTGTTTGATTTGGTGGAAAATTGAAGGGTTGTGAGGACAGAATGGAAAAGTGGAAAGAAAATAAATTGAAAAATTATGTCTTTGGTGGGTGGAGTGCATAATATCTTAGGGTCTTGGTGGGAAGAAAATTGGAAGGATGAAAAATTGAAGGGGTAAAAAATTAGAAGGATGGACGACATAAATTTTCTTTTTTATAGTTGTGTTTGGTAGAGTTGAAAAATGAAAGGAAAGAAAATAGAACACGTGAAAAATGCATAGTTTTGAATTAACATACACTTCTCTCATTTTCTCTCATCTTATCTTTCCAATTTGAAAAAAAATTGATTTTTATGTATTAGGATAAAAAATTATTATCTCTTTTTTTTTTTTTTTTTTTAACCCCCGCATTTCTTACTTACCAAGCATACTCAAATTTTATTTTCTTTCAATTTTTCCACTCTCTCCTCTCATCCTTCCACGTTTCCATCTAACCAAGTACGCTATTAAATAACACGCATATTGAACATGTTTTGGTTGTATTGATGGATAGATAGATGGTATTTTATGATAATTTGACACTTCCAACTTGATTACTATGTTTTTTTTATTTATTATGATTGTGTGCACATAATTTATTTGAAATTTTTACAATAGAAAACTCTTCATCAGAGATTATAGTGAGTATGACGTGATACGTGTGCTACTTAAAGACCTATTAAATTAAGAAGCATGTGACCCAAACTACATCGAACCGTCATAGCTGGCGTTTGCAATTAATTATAATATGATAATAATGATAAATGTTATATTTTGTTATTCGCGCAAGATGTTTGCATTGTTAAACTTTGTTTTAGTGCATCGGGCTAATCGAAAAAATAAAATATTTTAATCCAAATTTTTGAACCCAAATTAAAATATAATTGAGTTATTTACTTTAGTAACATATATAAATTCATCATCCCTTTATCTACTATGATTAGTCACATAAAATCAACAGAAATTCTTTACATGAAAAATTCAATTTATTGTGATGTATTTCTTCGATAATTTCAATGACTAACTTCAATTCCGTATCAATTAATTTTGTGTATCAAAATTATATTATTTTAAATATCTTATAAATGATTTTTTATGCTATATCTAATTTTGGTTTGCATAATTTCCAACATTTTGAACTTTTACAGAAAGCCCTTAAAGGAAGGTTAGTAACACATCTTGAGTTCCATTCTTGTCACGCCATTGACAAAACTTATATTTACTTGAATTGTCTCTGTCTTGGAGCATTGTTTCTTCTTATTATATTAATTTTCAAATGTATATTTTTAATTATTTTTCTATAGATTAAGTGGTGTAGTTAGGGACGCTGACGAGTGCTTGGCTCTTCAAAATGAATAAAGATTTTAAAAAATAATAAAGATATAAGTTATTAAAATGATAAAATTACATTTTTATTATCGTAAAATTTATAATTTAATTTCAGCCCCTAAAAAAATTTTCGACTTCACCCCTGACTTAATTAGAAAGATTCACAAACTTTACATATTAGATTTGATCATGTTTATGATGTCAATAAAAAAGATATTTATGTTAAAAGTATTTTTTTTTTTAAATTTATTGAATATTGAATATTTGTAGAATAATAATAAATTTTTATTTTATTATTAATAAATACATGTTGGATCCTTAGATTTGTAATTTTTAATACTTTTATCTAAAGGTGATATAAAAGTTTTTTTTTAAATGATATAAAAGCATATATGAAAAGACGAAATTGTCATCATAATAATATCAATTATAATTTAGAATAAGAGATACTTTTATAATTTCATAATTATGCTAGTGACCTGATTAAAAGTGATATCAACTCGATAAAATACTTAAACAATAGTAAGTATTAGATGATTGTTTTAAAATTTAACAACCTTTTTATTTTGTGTGTGTATATAGGGAGTGAGTTTTTGGTGATATACATTTGAATAATTTAAGTCAATTATGCTTTGGTTGCATTCATAAGGCAGAGATCTTGAAATTTTATGGGTAGATTTTGATTATTCTAAATTTAATCGTACTATGTGTAGATTTTATTTAGATTTGTTATGAATATAAAATCAGTTTAAATTTATATAAATTTTCTCATGTCTTTAAAAATAAATCTATCAATATCGATTGAGTCTTAACTTGATTGATATGGGTATTGTTATTAATGTAGAAAGATGTGAGTTTGAGTGCACTGAAAGTTATTATTTTACTATTTATGAGTTGAGAAGTGTTATGAGTAATTTTAGACATTGTGTAAAAAAAAAAAACAGTACGATCATAACCTATAATGTGTTAGCAAAGTTTCAAACTAGTTTGTGCATAACTCAATGGGAGTTTAAAGTGATGTGTCCAATACACATAATACCACACATATACGCTGAATAATTGAAGAAAAAAAAAAGCTGAAAATGATTTCCCTGGGCCGACAAAGAATTAGAAAATGCTGCCGTTAATGGAGGCAACAATACTTTGATTCCTCCATGGATATCTGCACATAACTCACTCAATGGGGGCCATCCCCCTCTTTATAATTTTCTTTTACTCTTCTCACTATTTGTAGTTGCTTCAACAGTAATACCTTTACATTCCTCTTATAACCAACACTTCACAATCCTTTCTCAAACTCCTTCACATCTTCCAAAACTTTGTCCTATTCTTCTTCTTCTTCTTCTTCTTCTCCATCATCATTTGTCATTGATCACCATTAAACTCATTTGATAAACTCCCTTTCTCTTTATAATGGATTATCAACCTAATACTTCTCTTCGTTTAAGTCTCCCCAACGATCAACTCAACCTCGACCTTGCCCTTGAGCCATCCTCTTCATCATCGTCGTCCAATAGTCCAACGACGACCGAGCCACGAGTCTTTTCTTGTAACTATTGCCAAAGAAAGTTCTTTAGTTCACAAGCACTTGGTGGTCACCAAAATGCGCACAAACTAGAACGAACCTTGGCTAAGAAAAGCAGAGAGCTAAGCTCGTCGGTTCAAATCCATGGGTCTAGTCTTAGTGGTTTGAGCCATCCACAACGTATGCAGTCACACGTTGCGACTTTCGAACAACACCATCGAGCCGGCAGGTTCGCCGGAGAAATGGGGTATGGAAGGAGAGACATAAATTATGGTCCTAGAGAAGGGATGATGGGTTCATGGTCGTCCAATGGTTACCGGCCTGAAGATGTTCAAGACGAGTTTAGCCACCTTGACTTATCTCTAAGACTTTGAAATTTGCACTTTGGTTTAACATAATTTTGATCACATGTCACCTTTATTTTTCAATGTAAAATAATTATTTTTAATTTTTTAGTGTTATTTTGTGCAATCATCATTTAAATCCAGTTTGTCAAAATTTTATTTCATCTAAACCATAATTTTTTTTTATTAATGTATTTAGATTCGGATCATATTTAATTTTTTGATATAATGTTTAGAATTATTCATAATCCCTTTTTAAATCAAAAATAGGAGAATAATGCATTTCAGCGTATTCGAACTCACATCCTTCTACAAGTGATAAAAATGTTTATACCAATCTAACTAAGACCCAATCGATAATATTATATAAATTTGAAAATAATAATATTGTATAGTGTTTTAATTATTATTTCATCTTTAAAAAGTTTGAAAAGTCAAGTTTAAAGGACTGCAGGTATATCCATGCATGTATGTTGTTTAAGAGTAGGTGCATGTATCAAGTTCCTTTAATGTTGAGTTTAGGGTATGGATTTTAAAATTTGAATTTGAATTTAATTTATTTTATAAATTATAAAATAGAATGTACATGTTATGAATAAATATAAATCATGAATATATATGAATTTTAAAATTTAGAATATGTGTTAGCACTTAATTTGCACCATGTTTTAAAATTTAAATAATTAAAAATTTGAAATCTAAATTCCAGTTAAAAGAAAAATCAGCATTGCTTTCTCCTACTCATCACTTTGCAACCGTAGCATTAAATGCAGATATCTAATTCTATAAATTGTTGGTAAAATTTTTTTCTAAATTGAAAAATAAAATACGCTTAAGTGCTATCGAATTTATACTCATATAAATTAAGTTAAGCAGTATTAAAAAAGAGGAAATTATAGTTTTAAAATAAAAAAAAAAGAGATTATAGATATAGATATTTGAATTTCATATTGATTAAATGATATTTTTAAAAACTATATAAATTAATTCAATCAAATCTTTCTTTGTGAAAAGCATTGGGGGTACAATTTTCAGTCAAAAACTGATTGAATATTGAATTTAATTAATCTTCTCGTAAAAGCTTTGAAGATTTAAGTCTATTTTTATAAATTATAGATCTGTTGAAGTAATTATAAAGAAATAATAAATGATTGGATGTAATGGTAAGACATATCGTACTCTTAAAGGGAAAATTTAAATTCGAATTTTAGATACAACATTATTGTAAGGGACAAGTATAAATCTCGAGCATGAATCGTAAAATGGATTTGCACAATAACAAAGAGGGTTTAGGGAGGAAAGGAAATATTGGTAATGAGAAATAATGAAGGGGGAAGAAAGGGTAAGTGTACCGAAGGAAGTGTAAGGTGAATAATTAAGATGTCTATTTAGGGCAAGTGATGAGAGCAATTAGTTTGAGATAATGTAAGACCAAATTTATGTAATCACTTGCTTTTCTCGTGATTTGATGGGGCTTCAATCAAATTTAAATAAAAGCTACTTCAATGACGTCAACATATTAGCAGGGCAGTTTTAGACGTAATGTATGCTTAGGGTCCAATCACTGTCTTTATTTAATTAATCACTTTCCAGAGTCAATAATATTTAAATTTTGACTTTTTTTTTTTTCGGATTTGAAATTTGAGTTTAACTTCAAGTTTAGGTTTCGCACTCAAAAACAAATAAAATTATATGGTTCAATAAATATTTGATACATGTTTTGGTAAACAAATTATAAGTACTTAATTGGAACAAAGAAAATATTCATGTATTAAATTGAATGTTAAAGTCAAACTCAATTATTAAATTGAGATACAAAAACTCAAATATCAAATTGAATATTAATTAAAATTATACTTAGATGTCGAATAGTATATTAACTCTAATTTTTTTAGTCTTTTATTGTTATTTTTGTTTTAATTTTTTTGTCGAAAGTGCTTATGTTATTATTATAAAAACTTGATGTCCCGTTCTTCTTTGTTGGTAGAGATACTAATAAACCTGAGGATAAAATTGGTAAATGCACACTATTTTGGAGCTGCCTCCTCTAAACTTTCCTACTTTAAAAGAATGGCTTTTGTAATGGGATTTCTACTCAACACAAAGAATTACTTACGTTTTGTGGTTGATTTTAGAAACGTGTTTTTTTTATTTATTTGATAGTGATTTCGAAACTCATTGATACGTCGATTGAATCTTAATTTGATTGGAGGAAGACGTGGGTTTGAGTGCACTGAATCGCATTATTTTCATATTTATGTATTGGAATGGAGTTATGTGTATTTCTAGACATTGTGTAATAAAAAGCAAATATCATTAGGGGCGAAGTCAGAAAGTTTTTGAGGGGGCTAAAATTAAACTGTATTTTTTTATCATTTTAATAGTTTATATCTTTATAATTTTTAAAAGATTAAATTAAATCTTTAACATTTTGGGGGACAAAGTGAAATTTTACCATTATAAATTTAAAACTTGAAGGATCCTAAAAAAAAATTTTCCATTTTAAAGAAATTGGGACTCGTACCAACCCTTGAATATAATAAACATCTACAATGAAATTAATGTCTTTGAGCTTGAGAAAGGATTATATGAAAAATGTGATTTCATGTCATTCACATCCCTTTCCAATAAGAGAATGACAAATCATATTTTTCCTCCTTATTTTCAGCTTTTTACTCTTGAAAAAAATTCAAATTTAACTAAAAATGCTAAAAATCAGGACGAAAAATCTGATTTATCTTTCTCTTATTGGAAAAATATAAGAATGACGTGGAATCACAATTTTATACAATCTCTTCTCCAACTGACCTCGACGGGAAATCAAATTAGTTGATTCCATAGTTATTGCCTTATAACCCAACGATGGACCCAAATTAAATTATTAAAGAATTAGAGACTCATAGATGCCGAGGTCATCCTGTAAATACCCCATTCATTTTTCTTTCTTTCTTTCTTTCTTTCACACAAGAACAAAACCCTAAATTAACTATTGAATCCCTAAAGTTTCCTAACTGTAACTTGAAACTTAGGATTATAAAATGATTTTGAGATTTTGATGTCAACACAATTTTCATTCCCACAATCAAGATAAAATCTTGTTATGATTAAATTTTATTGAACTTTAATTTTGCAAGTATTAATAGTTGGAGGACAAGCTTTTGGGGCGTGCAATAATCTACATTTTGGTGTCTTAGAAGGAGCAAATCGAACTTACACACTCAAATAAACTACTTTTAGTTGAAAGATGAAGGGATGAGGCCCATGCTGTCCATTTTTCATGCGGCATAATGACAATAACACCAGAAAATGTAGTTTTACTAACAGGCCTTCCCGTCAATGGAAGAGTGGTTGCGGGCAAGTAGAATTCTTCATATTGTTAGGCATATTCCAAAAGGGACTGATTTTGATGGGTGTTGGATGGAATTTACATTGTTGAAAAACCTAATGCACATGAAGTTGAGACTGAGCAATTATGTCAAAGCGTAGTTTGCATGACGCCAGAAATGTCCGGTAGTGCGATTCACTTCATGTATCTCGCACCGCTTACTAATTCTGATTGGGCTCTGCTGTTCTTCTACGAGGCTTTTTCAGGGCAAAGCGAATTGAATGGTTGTCTACTTTTGCGAGCTAAAGAGTGGTTGTGGTTAGCCATCCACTTTTCCTTTTTACAAGAAGGTAAAGATATTATCATACTTGATATATCATGTTATGGAATGTATTACGTTATATGTTTTATATTAGTACTTACATTTGATATTTGCATAAATTTGGTAGTAATTCAATTATGAAAATAACCTTTGATTCAATCTCAAATTTATCAACATGTATTTTAATGGGTATGTTGCTTTTATATTCATGTTTAATTCGTGACACCTCACATCACACATGACCCAATCATCGGATCGAAGTATGTGACATCACATTACGTTAACTTGGACTATTTCAACATAATTTCACTAGATTTGATTCACGATTACTAATAGCATAACAAATAAATCATTTAATAAAATCTTTCATATGCATTTATAAGGTTTAAGATCTTATTTCATCTAATTATAGGATCATGCTAAGTCGAAACCAAATTAGGGCATGAATTTGAATTCACTTATCCAAATTCAAGGTTTTGTATCAAGACAAGGGACTTCATATCTTGAGATAGGTCATAAATTATTTTGAAAATTTTAGCTTCGATGTTTACTTGTCTAGAGACCTTAAAGAGTGTGTCTCGACACTAGGTCTACAGATCAACCTCTCCTGTTTTTTTTTTTTTTTATTGTTTTGATGTCTCGAGACAAGGGGTTCTTGTCTCAAGACCTAGAGCAAGGAAATATCTATTTAGCTTTGATGTACCTCTGTCTCGAGACAAAGACCACTTGTCTCAAGACCTAAGATAAATTGTCTCAAGATTATACATATATGTCTTGAGTCCTCGTGCATTTGAATGAAAAAAAAGGTTTAGATGAAATTTGTTCTAAGGGTCTTTAGACTCGGTGACCAAATGGTCAAAATCCTACACTTTTTAAGTGTTAAAAGATTTAACCAAATGAACCTAAACATACTTAAAACTTACCACAAAACATATTCATCCAATTAACCTATCTAAACATATTCAAGCATTACAAAATCATAACCTTCAATACATCATTACTAATTGCACATTCAAACTTACAAAATCAAGCATAATTAACTAGTAATCAAGAGAAAAAAAATCACCCAAAATAACATTATAGGTCACTTACCAACCAAAAGTGCCATAACTATCTTAGGCAACAAGTCAACCAACTTAGGTACATGCCATATGATTTCAAAACATATATATACATACAAAATAGGTACGTAACGGGTTTCGAGCTAAGTTTGAGAATTGGATGCTTGACCATGAAACCTTTACTGCTTTTATTTGAAACCTGCGTACGAAAACAAGCAAATCCATACGTTGAGTAAAGTATACTCAGTTTTGCCAACATACTTCGAATTCAATTATAAGCATAACAAATTCGAACAAAGATAAGTAACAAGATAACTCAAGTTAACTAACCAACCATTTCAACATTAACATCATGGATATGTATATACCAATAATTCGTTTGTCATTTCAACTGGTTCACATCTTTGCTTTGCTCAACTACTCGATATATTTTTCGATGCACCCCCAGGGTATTTGCATCTAGTTTAACATATCAAATCATATAATACATCAACATTTTTATCTCATTTCAGTTTCACATATATATAATAAGAAGTGTTACATTTTTAATCATTATTATCAAATTCAAGTATCTTATTTCAGATCGCATTCAATTCATTTATTTGGCCCTTATTAACTAAATCAGATTAAAGGATGGTTACACGGATCAGTCCACCAATACTCCAGTATACGCACCGAAGTGCTAGTCGAGCATAAAGCCCCAATCCCATCAATCACACTAAAATAGCATGCATGAAACACTTAATATAACACGTACGAGGTGTTGAATATAACACACATATAACACTGGATGTAACACACACAAGGCGTTAAATATAACATGTGTAAAGCGTTGAAACTCCCTCCTAACATACGAACCTTATGGCACGCCAACTATACTCATAACTCTATCTGACAACGTTAATAAGACAAATTTCATTATTAATGTCCACATATCATCAAACAAGCATCTATGCATACGAATCACATATCAACAATCACAAATCACTTAATCAAGTATATACATACCTTTCAAACATAAACATGTTGATAGTTTATTATTTTTGATCACTTAACAAGTCAAGCAAATACATTGAGATATTTAACGAACTCGAACTATGAGAGCACAAACCAGATTAGTTATTCATTGATGACTTTGTCTTTTCCTTTGTTTTTCGATGTCTCAACGCCGTCTTTAGCTACGTACAATAAATTTGGATGCAAGAAATCCATTAATCACACAATTCAAATACAAATAAATACATTACATACATGAATGCATTTTATTCGATTTAGTCCCCATATACCCTAATATCCAAAACAATCGTTTTTCACGACTTACCCGGTCAAATTTAAATCTGGCTTAATAAATGTAGTACAAAGACTTCCTACAATCGTTATTTATTCTTAAACCCTATCGATTTTATCATTTACGATTTAGTCCTTAACAATACATTATTGATCAATTGATTCAAACTAAATTGTTTAATTCCTATTACATTTCTATCATATTTTCCATCACTTAACTAAATTCATGCATGAACTCAAGCTATTTATATCAAAATTTGAAACTTTCAAACAATGAAAACCTAACTAAAAACTTATTAATTTCATAGATTTATGACATGCGCTTCTAGAATCTAACATTATTAACAAACAATTTTACAAAAATTAAAGAAAAAAACTCACCTATCTTCCTAGTTGATGGTACGACAATGGAGGAAAATTTTGCTTCTTTTTCTTTCTCTAATTGACGGTGGAAGGGGGAGACAACGAGCTAAAAGTTTTTCTCTCTCCCACTATCGAAGCATATATATATAACCTAATGTAATGATTTAATTAACTTAATATTCACTTAGTGGAAAATGATGACACTCCACTTAGTTAAGCACTAACTTGAAATTAAAAAATGGTTTAATTGCTAATATAACCTTTGTTTAATTGCTGTTTAAGGAACTTATCAATTTAAAAATCCTATCCCTTTCACTTTAGTCACTAATCATTTCGGTCCCCGTGCTGTTTTTATTAACCGGTTCAATTCAATTACATTCACTCACAATAAAATGGGTCCTAAATTAAACTTTTTGACATAATTAATATAATTATTATCATAAATATAATATAACTATGTTCATTATAATTGTTTGTGCCATACTGGGATAAGTTGTATAGGCAGAAGTAGTTTTGTAGGGATTTTTTATGCTCATATGCTCCCACATCGAGTGGTATCACACTAGCCGAGTTGTGCAACAATTTGGACTTGTTTAAGAAATTCTAAAAGAGACAAGGAGCGACTGCTATTGGCGCATTGTTCACTGAGAGTGGATGCTCATGTTCAGTTTGTTGTCGGGGGCATGTGGATCCGGATTTTTTTAAAACAATTTTATTATACGTTTTGATCATATCTGTTGTTTTTTTTTTTTTTTAAATTAATACTTACAACTATTCGTAACTTCTCTCAACCTATAAATAGGAGGATGATGCGCTTTAGCGCACTCGAATCCACATCCTCCTGCATTGACAACTGCCTATACCAATCGGCATGGATCCGATATTACTAATTCGCCTAAAAGATGATAGATGAAAAGAAGAAAGAAGATGAATGTTGCTGCTGACAAATAGTTGGATAGAAAATCTAGTGTCTTTTGGTGACCTTGCACCAACAAATAACTATATCGACCCTTAGTCGATCCTTCCAATTGACTTGAATTAGGCAAGATGAAGTTAAGATGAGTCTCCTCCATGATCTTGAAGAATTGAAGCAAAAGCTCTATCAAGAAAGAAACAAGAAACTAGTGTTGTAAGAAAACGTCTCTTAGAGTATTTTATTAATGAAAAAAAAAATTAAGCATAATATATATGATGGATAATAATAGCGTAAAGTTCAAACAATAAATGTGACTAACGCGACTCGAATTTAAATCACATTTAGGACGATGAATATTTTTAATCATCAGACCATCATATGAGATTTACAAATGAATAAATTTAAAAAAAAAATATTTTAAAATTAAAATACTTAACGATCGCTATTGTATTTTTTAATTTAAAAATTTTGTTGATATTGTTTAAATTTCAAGTGCCACTCACTTCATAACTTCAAATTTAATCAATCAAATCATAATAGTATACATGGAAATCTCTTATCATTATTGAATTTTATGCTTTCTTGCTTTAGTTTATTTCAAGGAATTTACAAATACAATTATAAGTAAAAAATTATAAATAATACATATCTCATCGATTAAAATTAAATACAATAAATTAAAAAAAAATTCGAATTTAAATCAAAATAAATTTAAATAGAATCTACACTTAATAAAATTTAAATTCAAAATAATACGAGAGAAAACTCATAGATATTTATGCCTGATAAAACTCGAGTTAACCATCAAAATCTCTATCTTATTTAATAAATCAAATTGGTACTACTCATTGAATTGGGTTGCAGCTTTGTCAACTTTCCTAAATGCATGGCTCATAAAACTTTCCTAAACCCAAAAGCAGTAATAACGTTTAGCTTTCAAGGGAAAAAAATTCCTTTACGCATCTTTGTGTTGAAAGCAAATTTTGATATAAATTATTTATTTATTTATGAAAAAAAAAAAAAGTTATTAAATTAAGGCATTTTCCATGCCTTGAAATCTATATTTTCTTCTTGATTGTGTGAACATGACACCATTTGGGATATGTCTCCTTCATAATTAACTTTTAGAAATATACTGCGCGTTTGATAAATTAAAATTTTAAATGTTAAAAATTATTAAATTTTATAAGTATTGAATTTTAATAAATTAGTAAATATAAGTATGAATATAATTATGTTATTCGATAAAAGTGAATATTTAGAATATTATTTATTTTTAAATTTAATTTTATTAATATAATATTTTATATTGTTTTGAATAATTTTGGATGTAACATAAATATGTTAATTTGAATATTTAATTTTTTAAAAAAGATAATTTATTTTAGTTTTTAATAAAATAAAATCAACTTAATACTTTTATATCACTACCTATCCATTTATTTATCTTATTTAACATTTTTTTTTTTGTTAAAAATTTTATATTAAGTAAAAAATAAAATAATTAT
The DNA here is from genome assembly GCA_039519145.1 of Kokia cookei. Taxonomy (NCBI): domain Eukaryota; kingdom Viridiplantae; phylum Streptophyta; class Magnoliopsida; order Malvales; family Malvaceae; genus Kokia; species Kokia cookei. Next base: position 2,197,520 of record CM076905.1, on the reverse strand, counting down.
AAAATATCTAAATATTGAAAAATTTTCATTTGATTAAAAATGAAAAAGTTTAATGATTTATCAAAAAAAAACTTAGTGTGAAAAGAATAAAAACTCTCACTTCGACAACGACTCCTATGATTAAATTTGTTGTACACTGTTTAGTTCCATTTTTCAGTAGATTTAAATCCAAGTAATCAAATTGAAGTCAAATTAAAAATTGAATTGAAAATTTAGGTTTTGATAATCTAAATTTTAAATTGTCTTAAAAACTTTAAAATTCATTAAATGAGTCTTCAAAGTATCAATATCGTATCCATCAACCATTAACTTAATCATTAAATGTAAACTCAAACCTGATTTGAAGTATTTTTAAAACATTATATGGATTAAATTGTAAATATTTGTGTACTTACAATATAAAAAACTTGAATTTAACAAGTAAAAAATGAGAAATAATCCTTTTAAATTTTAATGATACTATTTTTTAATAGTCATATCCAAACTTTTCATGTGTTAGGTGCACAAGTGTTTACAATTTGATTTACATGTTTTAAATGCTCAACATCAAATCCAAATCGAGGACTTAATTAGAGTGTTTTCAAGTTTAAAGGCCATATTTACAATTGGATATAACTTTTAGGCACTTGATGGTATTATAAAGCACAAATTGGATAGAGTCTCGTGTATTGGTCTGATGGTTAAAGGTGTTTATCGCTCTAGATATGACCTGAGTTTGAATCGCGTTAGTCGCTATTTGCAATTAACAAAAAAAAAAGAAGAAGCACAAATCGGATATAATTTAAGTCAGAAAGATATTTATTCATTTTGATGAATTGTGGGATGGAGGTGGATGGGCAAAAGAAAATAATATAGAAAAATTTCTCTTCTTCCCCCAATAACATAAAAGTATACAAATAGGAAGTAATTTTCTTAAGAGAAATGATGCCCCTTTCAATTTTTACATCTCCTCCTCCTTTCAGTCACCATACTTCCTTCTTCCCTTTCACTTTCTATAATTATTAACATTCATCATACTTTATTCTTCCCTTTCAATTTCTTTTCTTAAAAAATATTTTGAAGACATGATATGTGAAAACTATGTTATTAGGTTGCAAGGTTTCCACAGGTAGGTTGTTAGGTTAGCTGGACCAAGAAGCTCACTGGAGCTAGAATAGGAAACAACATGAAAGCTAGAGTGTTAGAGTACTAGCATTTGGGTAACCATTAAGTGAGGCTGCAAGATGGAAATATCCAACATAGTATCATGTGAAGTTGTGTGACGCCTGTTGGGAGCAATAGCCATTGATAGCGTTGAGTTTCACTACAGCAAAATAGGGTTATTGCGGTGTGTTTTACAGCTTATGGTAGCGTTTAGAATAGTGGTGCAGAGGAAAGTGTTGCAAAATTTAACAGCGTTTGTATACATCAATGAGTTACGTATGAACCTCATAGTTCTTAGCGGCCGTGCGGAAGGTTTACTAGAGCTTGAATTCGCCACATTCCTATTGAAAATCCCTCACCCGTTCAACAACCTCGATCTCTTCCCTTATTATGGGAACTACGTCAATCTAGCTGGGATGGAGTACAAAATTCTTGGCGAACATGGGATGGTGCAGCCAAAGAAAGTAGCCTTTGTCGGCTCGGGTCCGTTGCCTCTAACATCCATCGGAATGGCAACCCATCACATGAAATCCACTCGTTTCGACAATTTCGATATCAACGGAGCGGCCAACGATGTGGCTTGCCACGACGAGTTTGAAAAGAGAATGAAGTTTGTGACACGCGATATAATGGATGTAAGGTAGGAGGTAGGGGAATATGATTGTATATTTTGGGCAGCTTTGGTTGGGATGCGCAAAGAAGAGAAGTTTAAAATTGTTGGGCACATAAGGAAGTACATGAAGGGAGGTGGGTTATTGCTTGTGAGGAGTGCTAATGGAGCTTGAATTGCCTGGTTTTGAGCTACTTTCAATCTTTCATCCCACTGACGAAGTTATCAGCTCTGTTGTTCTCGTGAGGAAGCCCATTTTTCATGGTTAGAACTACTCTAAAAATTTCATAATAGATAGGGTTTTCGTACCCGATTTCACTTCAATTCAATTCGAAAGTTTGAAGCTCAAAAGAACAATTGAGGTTTACTTTAACTTACTATTTATTATCCACAAATTATATGAATATTATTATCCAAATCTGAATCTTAATTAAATATTATGACTCATATATGAATCTGCAAAAAAAAAAAATCAATTTTAAATTTCTCAATCATTTTTCGAATATTTAAATCCACAAAAATCTGAATTTAAATATGCTAAAATTATTTTTATATATAAAATAAAAATTATATAAACACTTTGTAACCCAAATTTACATTCATTATCGGAATAAACAAGTTGAATTCAGATTATTTTAAATTTTAAATTTAATTTTTTTTAGCTAATTTAGCTTTTACTTATTTCAACTTCGAAACATTCTAAATTCGGATGACTTTAAATTCGGATTGAATGAATTAAATTATTATTTTTTATAATCAAATCAAATTAGATGAATTTAAATTTGAGTTATTTGGATTGAATTTCACTTTCAAATGAACACGTCATCAACATGCATCTGAGATGCAACAGAGATCGAAGGAGTAACAGATGAAACATTTGAACAACACAGGGGAAAACGTTGACATTGTAAGGCCCTAAAAATTATGGGACGAAAGAGAGTTGTCTAAGGCCCAAAATTTAAATTCTTTTACTCAGCCCTATTTGGGCCGGATAACCCAATGTATAAATTTATATTTTATATTAAAAAATTAATTTTATCAATTCGAAGTTTGTCTAATTCTAAAAACTATTTTTTTCACCGCTTGAGTTTTAGTTTAATTATTGACATTGTTGTTGATGTAGGAAGAACTGGATTTGAGCGCGTTGAAAAGCATTATCCTTTTATTTATGGGTTAAGAGGGCTTATGGGTAGTTCTAGACATTGTGTAAAAAAACAGTAGATATAATCAAAATCTATAATGAAATTGTTCAAAAAAATAAAAAAAAAACTATCATTTTCTTAAAAGTGATTCAGATAGATTGAACCTATAAATCCTAACAAATAATCTAATATTTAGGGTGAGTTTAGATATACAGTGCAATGCAATGCAAAGCATTTAAATTGCTTTTCATTGTCATCGTTATTTTTTGGTAAACATTTCGTACATCCAAACTCATATTTAATCACATCTATTTTAACGAGTTGAATCCAATTTAATGATGGAGATAGCTTAGGTTGGTGTGGGTGAAGTAGATAAATGTGAACCCTAGTGAATGGAAAGCATATGATAGAAGTTAAAAAGCGTTCATATGTACCGCGTCAGAGGGATGCCTCAGTACGCAAGGTATTGGTATCCAATGTGTTCACAGCTCTGCATACATCAATGAGTTTGATCTTTTCAACAGTTGGTTAATAATGTCATGTATTGGTCAATTTATTCTTCAACATCTATCTAGAAAACAGAAAGGTATAGGGTTAGATTAATATAATGTTGTTGTAATGATTCTTCAACAATTTGATAATTTACTAAGTTTATAAAATCTAAAGACATAAAATAATATTCTTGGGGACCTTCGCCATTGCCAACCACTTCAGTGTTGCCCATGCCTATATCTTGTGAATTTTCAACCTTAGAGATATACCTGCAAGAACAAGATCTTAGAGACCCTTTTCCTCGCGGGCCCATAGCAAGACGAGTAGATATTGTGTGGACACCCATCATTCGTGCATCTTATTTACTGGTTGTCTTGACATGATAATTTATACTTAAAACATTAATGAGTCGATTGAGCTCCAAAAAATATGAAACTAATAAAAAAAAAACACGTGAAGCTTTGGAAAAGGCTAACAACGTTTTTTATAAGATTCTCTAAGACCAAGAACGGGACCTCTTTCTCTCTCCAAAAATTTTAGGCCTCAAATACTTCTCCTTCTCTCAACTACTATCACTTACAACTACTTACGACCTTTCATCCACCGTGTAAATTATCATTAATCAGCGTAGCTTCATTTTGATATCAACGAACTCAAAGCTAATTTTATGTTTAATAATAACTTGTTGTTTATACTTTTATATTTATTTGTTTAAATTTGTATGTTGCTTCTTTACAAACATATATATTTTTATATTTTGAATCATTATACTCATTCTGAACACATTGATTTTAAACACAAATATTGGTCATTCATGGGTTTTTCTTATTTTTGACTTTTTAATATTTATTTACCTCTTTAAAATATTTTCTTGTAATTAATTTAGTTGAGAATTTTCTTACCTTTCTACATACAAAGTTCCAATATCTTACGTAAACAACAAAGACATTCAAAGTTGGAACTCTACACCTTTTCATTTAATTTTGTAACTGTTTTTCACACCAAACTTTTCGATCAATTTGTTATTTTTTACTATAATTTTATGGGTTACTTTTTTTATTATTTAAATATTAAAATCGGGAAATTCAAGTTGTTCAATATGGAGTTCAGCTTGAAAAATTCAGGCACTCCACTGGAGAAATATACACTAAAGAATTATTTTTTTCTTCTCTTTTTTTTTTTTTTTTTTTTGCACTCTGGACACTTGTCGACTACATCTCTAGATTTTAGGAAAGGTGTCCAATAATTTATTGGAATGAGGTGAATGAAGAAGCTACGTTATTCCTCCACCAACCAGACTGGATTATATAATAAGAGTAGGTTATATTATTACACGTATATAGGCTCCGTCTTCCAAGCAACGTCAGATGTTTTGACTTCTTTGAACAAAAGTAAAATTCGTTTTGACTTGTATCAAACACACAGATAGAATCATGCCATGCCCAAAGTACTCTCAGTTTCCAATCATAACATTTATTATTCCACTTATGTTACACGTTACACAACTGACCAAAGATTTAAACAACACTCACTTTTCTAACCAATCAATTCTCTGCTATAACAACTTCGTTTATAATCCCTGTTAATGAACACTGCATTCTTTGGGAAGTCCCCCGGGGAATCGCTTGGCGTCTGTGCAGTAATTGTAAATCATGAAATTCTTCTGAACCCATTTCAGTCTTCGTTGGCTCCTTATATCCAGTTCTTGCGATAGCCATGAATTTTGAGAGGCTGAGGTGGAGGAACATGATGATTTGCCGGAGGACCACACACATGCATCAGCCTTGTAATTCCTGTAAGCTGCAGTGAAGGGAGCTTGGCTCCAATCTGTCTTCACAAGCCCACCTCGAGTCGCCCAATCATCCGCGTTCCAAAGACTCGAATACACTCTCATCGCCTGGCTCTTTGGGAACGCAACGCCCATCGATTCCAAGTTCTTGAACTCTCTGATCGGAGTCCCATCAACAGAGAAGCTGTGAACATTCAAAAGAATCACAGTTCAACATAATGAAAATAATCGAACCTGTAAAATTTACAAAAAAAAAGAGGAGGGGGGGAGGGTTTGTAAAAGAAGACGTACATGATACGTTGAGGGTTCCAAAGAAGGGAGTAGGTGTGGAAGTCTTTGGTGGGATCGAACCAAAGGTAGAACTGTTGCTCTTTGTCACCTTTTCCTTGTGTATACACGTTGGTGTGGACTATGTATGGGTCTCCGCTTAGGTTCCCCAAGAACTCGAAGTCGATTTCATCCCATGTCGACCCTTCCGAACGAAGCTGCAATCGTCACCCCACATATCAGCACAGAGTTGTAAAATAAAAAAGAAACAAGTAGCCGTAGGATGATAAAACTTACATAGTACGTGGTAACAGTGCCAGCAGAGTTGCCTGGGACCAGCTTAATGTTCATATCGATCTTCCCAAACAGATACTGGTTCTTGGATTGAAAACCAGAGCCGGAGGATTTGTCGAGGGTGAGAGTGAGAAGGTTGCCGTTTTCGAGAATCTTGCCCCTGCCACCACCCCAAGTAACATCGATGTCTTGGTAAAAGTTGGCGGCTGAAGCAAGCGTTAGAAAGGTGAATAGAAGAGAGAGAAGCAATGAAGTGGTCATGTTTTGGGGGGGTTTGAATTGTAATTTAGATTTCGATGTTTGAAATGGGGGAGTGGTAGAGGGTGGTTATATAGGGGGGAAGGATTTGGTGAAACAGAGTAGAGTAGAGAGGGGTTGTTTGGAAGCTTCGTGCAATGGGTTTCCCTCGGGACATCGAGTGAATCAAAGTTGTAAACAGCTGGAACCATAAGAGAGAAAGAAAGAAAAGAAAAGAAAAGGGTCCTAAAAATCCTAATAAGAAGACATTCCTTGGTTCCATGCATGTAGATTTATGAGTTTGGTGCCGCCTTTCTATGTTTGATAACAGTGCATGCAGATATGTATGTCACGAATTGAAACCAAGCTTTGTAATGAGGCGGTTGAGGACCAGAACCGAATGGGTTCATAGTCATAGACAGAGAGGACCACAAGATACCATTAGGCTTTAGCATTAATGAGTGTCAGCTCTAAATTAACCTTAGGGGCCAAGACAAGAGATTCAACCACTGAGATCATCACGTCAAACAAGATAACTATCATCATTGTTGTCAAGCAATCTGACACTATTTTCTTCTCTTGTTTATACTACTAAAATATAAAATGATAAAATATACCAACACTGTGCGGCTTAAAATGTTGGTTCCTTTTAATCCAGACAAGGAAGATCCCTGGTTTTGATTAGTACAAGGATTTCTGTAATGAAGAAAAGACTATGTTAGGCATGTGGTTCATATTCGAACTAGCTAGCTCAGTCCTATGAAATGTTTAATCATAAAATTTATTAGTTATAAATATGATTATTACAATTAACGTAATTATCAGTCAAATTTTTGGGTAGAAAATGAATTTAGTACAAAATTAAAGAAACCCAAAAGGAAAAGTTAGGTTCCATCATTCATTGTAAGATGGATATCTTCTTCCAAAATTTTCGGAGAAATTATGAAAACGCATAAAAATTCAGAGATCCTCCTTACCTTCTCTGTGATACAATTTACAACCTTATTATTACCTCTCAGAAATTTCATTTTTCAGAAAATCATGAATGAGTTAATAAAATCATTTTCATGCCGGCTGTTTGTTTTGGTAATCCATCAAATCCAAATGTTAAACAAAGCTGATCTCTTTTCATGTGATACGGAGGAGGGTTGAGTGGCTTAGGAATCGGAGTCCAAGTCGGTGGATAAATTATGAAGAAGAGACAAGGTTTCGAAAATATCAACAGCTGGCTGCCAAATGGGTGTTGTGAATTACTTAATCCTCAGAAAGGGTTTAATATTAATTAAGCAAAGTGCATCCCCATTTTGATCAATGCTGTTGTCATTAAATACCATATGCTCTTCAATTCAAATTCTAAAATTTAATGGATGAACGATGTGGGAGGGCATACAAAACCTGATGCTCCCAAAGTCAATGTGGTTGGTGGTGCATCTCTTCTTTTAATGAATTATAATAATTGAATAAAGTTTTAAATAACAAATATAATCAATATAATTCAAATCCAAACCATACGTGACACGATAAACACTTTTAATCATCAAACCATCACATAAGAGTCAATGATGTATCTCTTTAATCACCCCGAAGATTGCAGCATCCTTTGGGTACTTTGGGGACTGCCTTGCTTTAATCAAACAAGGTTGGGTACAAGGTGTAAAGGAAATAGATGCACAAACCTTTCGGCTAATTTGGAGTTCACTATATAAAGTTTCTATCTCGGACTAACTTCTATTTTAGGCCATTTTTAAGTGGGTGCTACATTTAGTTGCGGTTAGTGTTAAAAAAAAAAAAAAAAAAAAAAGAGTAATAGTGAGATTAGATATTTTAGTGATATTAGAGCGTGAGATAAAATAAAATAAAATAAAAATTAAATGCACTGCATTGAAGGTAAATACCCATCCAAAAGAGTCCTTATAAGTTGATGCTAATAGTGAAGGTGTTATTAAATTTTAATTTTGTTTAAGTTGATTCTTGTTGTACTAAAAAAATAACTTTTATTATTTGTTAAATATATATTACTATAAATAATACTTTATATTGGGATAATATAATTATACTGATAAATTTAACGGTTGGATTGTTAAAATATCAATCATAAAAAATTATAAAATGATGTAAAACTATATAAACTTTACACCAGTGTAGGTAGATTCTTTCCATTTAAATTTATGTTTTATTTGTATAAATTGTATGCGGCTGAGTTAATTTATTTAATTATTAGATTTAGTACATTATAATTATTAATTATGATGATAATTATTGTTATAATTTTTTTAAAAGTTTATAAGTATAAATACATATCTAAATACCAAGATATAAGTGAATAAAATTTATCTATAGCAACTACGCAGAGTAAGACTTGAATATGAATACTCAAGAACCCAAGCTTTCATATTGCTAACAACATCAACGCTTGATTAGAGATAATCATTGATATAATTATAACTTTAAAAACTTAATATACCTTTGATCGAGTCAATGAAATTGACATGTTAATTGAATTGAGAAATTTAGAATCTTGAACTCAGTATGGATAAGCCTAATGAAAAAGAAGTAATAAAAATTCAAGAAGAAATTAAACGATGGAGATGATGTAAAGAGAGGATTTGGAGTCCAGTCGGGTAAGGAAAAGAGTGAGGGCAAAGGCCAATTGAGGTGAGGTGAGGTGATGGGGTGGGATGGGATGTGTATCCACTTACTTCAAGTCGGCTCACACCAAACAAAACACCTACATATCATCACCACATCTTGCATCTATACCAATATCAATGTCCCCACTTCATTGCCTTCCATCAGACTCTCGTTTGGATCAATTTTGTCTTACTTGAACATAAATATTTTAATATGAGTTGGGATAATAATTAATAATTTTTTAAACTTAATTTGCATTATCAAATGCATTAAAGATATGATCATGTAGTATGCTGATTGTTAGAGTGAAAATTTTGGATCTCGAATTTTTATGTTTCATATTTTAAGGAAAATTCAATGGACTGGATGATATGTTAATATCGTGCATTATATTAATAATGGATCTTGCAGGGGTTTAAACTTCAAATCACTTGTTTAGGCATATGTAATTTTATTGTTGTAATCATTGCACCACTTGATCATATGAGGTATGGTTTAAATTTTATCAAAGTCGAATGCTCAATATTTTTTTGGGTGGTAAGATGCTTTTCAAATTCTATGAACTCATTGAATATCTGTCGGAGTCAGAAAATAAATCCGAAATCAAAATAAAGCATAAATACTCACATTTTCATTGTTTAAGAGTCTGAAACTCATCCCCTCAACTGTGATGAAAATAATTAGAAATATGATATGATAATATATAAAACTATATATAGAACTGAATTCAATCATTTAGTTCACTCTCACTATGCGTGTATATCATATTTGATTGTTGTCTTGTCTAATTTTTTTTCGGATTCATCCGAAATTGTTCAGTTCTTTACGCATTATAAAATTGAAATTCCACATTTTAATTGATTCAACATATAGTTGTGCATATAATTCTTTTTCAATATACATAATTTTGCATCTGCCAAATGCCAGATGAGGGGAGGGTCTGAACCTAACCCTCCTCAGGTGGGTTTCTCGTGACTGACGAAGCGGTGGAAACGGCGCAGTAACGCCGATGAGACCCATCCTGACAACTCGGTGCCGCTCTCTAGGAGCTCCAGTCTAGTTCACCAAAGATTCTCCATAAATACCATACGGAACAGCCATAAAAATGATAAAAAAGTGGAAGAATCTATACATATAAAAGCCAAATAAGTAAATTCCAACACAAAAACAAATATGCTTTCAGTGTTCAATCAAATTGTTATTCGGTGGAGATGAAACTCAGCCAACAATTTGCTTACAAATCCCAGAAATATTGATTGATGAAATAACAATTAACTGTATCAAACTCACACCTAAATGCCAATAGAAAAATCAGTCAACAAGGGAAGGGAAGGGGGGCCATGAATTTAAAACCAAATTTAGCCTCTCATATACAGTAAAATATATTTAATAATGGAAAGTCAAAGAAACGGCTTACTATACAGGAAATTGTACAAAGAGATTCCCAATGCCTAATTTAGGGTTCTTCAAGAGTTTTGAAACCCCTTCATTTCATACATTGTTGTTGTTGTTAGCAACTTCCAAAGCCATAGTAAGAATATGACTTGTTGATAGCCTATTCTTCTTCTTCTTCTTCTTCATCTTCTAACTCAACTATCTGTGCCCGTCTCTCAGCAGCTTTCTTCCGGATGAAGAAACCCCATCTCATCGCGGCCTTGATCTTTAGCCACCCGACAACAGCTTTGCCGGGACGTGAACGATCTTCGTCTATGAAGTTTACCATTGGGGATGGCATGTAATTTGGGAATTCAAACCCACCATCCTCTGTCATGGTAGCATGGTGACCTCCCATGCTGAAGATGCGGAGGAGATGCTGCATATCTTCATTCTCGAGCATTTCATGACTTCTGAGGCGAATCTCCTCAGAAAACAAGTCCTCGACTCCCTTATCTCTGTTGTTCGCCCAATCATCGAAGGGATTAAGATTTGATGGCTGCATTGAAGAACTAGCATTGTGGAATCCTAAGGTAGATGACTGTGGAGGACCAAGAGCTAGCCCAACAGCACTGTTATTAGCTCTTGAGCTTTGTGGTTGCTCCGAATTGCTAACCAGCTGATCATATTGCAAAAATTGCGTGCTGTCAAATTGACTACGAGAATTCGAATTCACAAGCTCTGATTGTCCCGAGTATCTGGTAGACTGATTATCATTAAATCCTGCATTAACCGAAAGAAAGAAATGAAGTTAACAAACGGAAGAACGTCGGTAGATTCTTTCACCAGTAACATGGTATCATAACTACACATTCTTTTAAACCCAATCGTTTTTCACTTCCCAATAAAACAGACGGTCATCAATGAACACGCCTTTCCTGTTGATCCGAACCCAAACTGATTCGAGCCATGAAAAATTAGTGGGAAATTGAACTACTTGACAATTACTAGATCAGATATTTCTTTTACAATGTGTTGGTCAAATTTTAGAGTTTTGCTATATTATTAGGCAGGTTCCATTTTTTATTCATTGAGCCTAATACATTGCAAGCATTCATCTTGTAGAAATGTCAATCTTCTATCTCGTAAGTAAGCGCACAAAAAACAAAATGATGTTTATAAAAATAACTCCGGAAAGATTAAGCAAAGCTACACGAGTGAAATGAAAAATCCTTTAAAGCTAAGGATAATGTAGTCATAATCCTTACCTCCAACTTGTGGGCCTGAGTGCACTTGCTCAGTAGGAACAGCAACTGGTACCCGTGGTAACTGCAACTGATGATCTAAAGCATTAGCGTAGCCTATCGCATCCGTCCGAGGTTCATTTCGGGCACTTGACCTCCTATTTTGCTTGAAGTTCAACAGTGACTTGCCATCATACTCTATGACTTGTTGCCAGTTGTCATAGGCTTTCTTCACCAGCGTATCTACATGGACCTGCAAGAATTTTTGGTCCCTTTTTCAAATTAGTGAAACTATTTTATTAAGTTCAAAATATAAATTGAAAATAACACCAACCCAGAGCTTAAGCAGCTGAAAGTAATAACCAGACAAACTAAACCAAAGGTATATCAGAAAGCAAAAAAAAAAAAAACTACATTGTGAAGAAAACTAAAGCAACTCCAAGTTATCTGATAAATATTACTGTAGGCCTAGGTAACATTGCTGCTAACACATTTCATAGATGTTGCATTTCATTGACAGGTGAAAAACAGCATACATATTACCCACCTTTTGACTATCAGATAGAGAATCAGCAGGTAAATACTGTTCCCCAGAAATAAGGCCATTCAACTCATAGATGTTATTGAAGACAACACCAACATCTCTTGTATCATCGGTATAGTAAACATAAAACTTTCCACTGAGCACACAAGTCTTTGCATGATCTAAGAGAGCATCCCACATCTTATTTGACATGCCACTTCCAAGAATCTACAAAACATAGACCAAAATATCAGAAGGGGAAAAAAAAAGCAATAGTACTTTGATTTCAGAACCGAAATCCAACTCACAGTTCGTAGCTTCTGTTGATCCTTGACCGCAACCCGCAAAAAGTCTTCGACAGAGAATATTCCTGCAGTGTTAAGCTTCTTGTGGAATGACCCATCTTTCCCAATCTTTTCCAATCTCCATACCTCATCATTTAATGCAGGTGGATAGTGCTTCTTATACACTGTCAAGCAACTCAATTAAAAAGATTCTACAAATCCACAAATGAAAAACTAGATATAGTATAAAGTATGAACTCACATTCCCCTCTGTGATCCTTGACGTTAAAGGCCTCTGTCTTTGCTTCCCGTACACGAATACCCTCACAATATCCAGAAGCAACCTTCAAGCCAAGCCTGAATTTCCTGCTTCTTATCCAACTTGAGTTGTCAGTAAAAGTGAGATCTCCTAGCGTCCCTACCCCCTCTTTGAGGACCACTTGCAAGTCCCCAGTCAGCAGTGGCCTTTTCCCTTCACGCTCTTTTACCACATGGCTCTCAAATTCTTCTTGAGTCCAATCTTCATCATCCTCATTGTTGAAATCACCTTCAAGCACGACGACATCTAGCTTAACAGAGGCCTCAGGTCCAGTTGTTACAACATGTCCAGTCTTACTGTCAACTAGAACAATATGGATAGCAGCACCCTGCTCTCCTTCGACCTTTCCCCCTGTGAAAAGGGGAAGAGATAATCTAGACCTGAAGTGGAGCTGTAAGCTCCGTCCATCTGGACCTTCAATTTGTTTTGGAGAAGACCTAAAAACCAAAAGTATTAGAAGATCATCAATACAAGAAAAGTAAAAGGCATCACAGGAAGAGAGGAAAGAAGAAAGGTAGGGAGTCACTGAGACAATAGGAACTTAAAACCGAAGAACAGGTGGTTCTTGTAAACAATCAATGGCATAAAATAGGATTATAAATATTTCATTTATAGAAAGTAGAGTACCAATCAACCAGCCAAAAACATAATAGAAAATATCATTAACACAAGGTTATTGTCTGAGTTTCATCTTTTGCTATCGAATGCATTAATGATGCTCAAGTATATCAAAAGGCAAGCAACTAATCAGCCAATATCCTACAAAGAAAGAACAAGAAAAGAATTAAACCTAAGAGAATTTCAGAACCCTTCAGAATCTCATTGCAGCGCTTCAATTCTCATGTGCAATATTCTTAAATGCCAGCTACTTAATGAGACAATACCACACACAAGAACTAATAGAATTAACAGAAACTGTTGTCATCATTCATAGTTCAAACATTCAGCAAAATACCTATAATTCCACAAGCAAGTGCTAAAATGAGTAGTAGTTACAAAAGACAGACTGCGTTTAATATGAGGTTCTCACATTATCATGCACAATGCTAAAACATCCTGGAATTTCTCACAATAATCATTATTTACTAAAACCCGGAATTTCAGAACCAATAATTAAAGCCTCCAGCTATTGCAACAGACATCAATTGATAAGAAAACAGTTGTTATATCACATAAGGTTTGACCTTTCCAAAATCTAAAACTTCCCCAATTGATTTGACATTTTAAGCATTGGAATCTCGATGGAGGTAGAGGGAGCAATGCCAAATATAAGGCTACCAATGCCATTGATATACCAAACCAAAATCATTGGGCATGTAACACCACTTAACATGCATCATTGTCCATGTCTTCAATTGAAAAAGATAATTTTGTTTTAAATTAAGACATCAGAATAGAGATAAATAACTCTACAGCTGTAAATGATCAGACAAATATTTAACCTTCCACTAAGTCTAGGAGGTCCTAATTTTGCCAAAGCTCTTTCCACCTCTTCACTTACCTGAAAAGCATCAAACAGACATAATAAGAAGGAAACACAAGTGGAAAAGAACACAATCCAAAGGAAAAAATGAAAGAATACACAACAGATCTTAGAAACACACTAGAAACTGTTGATCGAAATTGGGCTCGTAAATACAACAGAAAAGGGTCATTTTAGTATTATCTAACAAAATTAGGACACAAACAGTGAACAACTATGTTATATGGATGCAGGCAGGCTAGTCTTCACACCCCAGATGCCCTGTTCATGAGTGATATGCAAACCCTAAAAAAGCCATCGTCACACTCAAAAAATAGGCAGGCAAATGTGCATGGATAAATGATCAATTATAATAAAACCAAGGAAGTCAAACTTCCGTATTTTCCATATCATTAACTTGCTTAAAAGGGTCAGGGAGAGAGAGTAAGAATGATTAATATCCCAAAAGGGATAGTCATTCTTTAAGATAGTGATAAATGCAACACAGAATTGTCTAAAAGTCTATTCAGGACTCTATCTCCAATAGGCATGAATTAGGCTAGGATCTACCGAAAATGTATACAAGAAGCATGCAGTTTGTGACAGCAATAATAAACATTAGGAAAAGATGTGAACAATCACACCAAAATCTGATTGAATGCCAGCCTTCATATCTTAGAAAATAAAAGTAAGGCAAAGACTAGAGCAGTTCAAATATGACAAGGAACAGCAGACTTATATGCTGTGTAGGTTTTATGAGAAAACCTACGAACAAGTTAAAAACAAATGGCATTCTCTTTAAAATCACTCAAATGTAAATCTTAAATTGTGAAAATGGCATGTTTTGTGTGCATCTAGTATAAAAAGAACAGGCACTTGCGCACAAAAGCAGAATAGATGCAGGTTCATGTGCAGGCATATATAAGCATTTCTATACAGCACCAATTTAGAACAAACCTCCAATCAGAAGAACAATGCTTGTCAAAAAATTTGTCTTACAATTTAAGCCAGATTCTTTGAGCTAGAATTAAGACAACTATAACCAACCCTATAGACGCACTGATCACACATTGACTAATAGTTTCTTGAAGTCCAAAAAAAAAAAGAAATTGATTGCAAAGAATGCAAAAACAGTAGGAGATGGATCTTACAACTCTACGAAGAATGGGTTCCAACGATGAGCAGAGTTTCTGCAGGCTGTCCACCTTAAGAGCTTCTACAATTACACTGCATATCATACAAATATAATTTCTGAGAAAAATTGCTAACTGCTAAGCCCATGGAAAGAGAAAAATTTTTAAATTCCCCAAGTGCATCACACAATCAAATGAAAAAAAGTCCAAAAACCTTATCCAGTTATTAATTCATTGGCGTAGTAGAATAAGATTTTTATCTCAACTCCGCCAATTAATGTGATTGGTCTGATATGGTACTCGGTTTTTGCTTCCAAGAAACTTGCAGCAAGATCATGGACTAAAAATAAGCAAACTTAATGATAAATAACATAATAGTTCTACATAAAACCAAAGTTACATAGTTTATTGTGAAAATATTTCAATCTCTAATTACCCAAAAAATTATTTTCTTTCAAACAAAAATTAAAATTAAAATAAACAATTAGGATCCACAAATAACTTCTCAAAGTATGCCAGGAAACGAAGTAAAGAAACAAACAAGGTAGGAAAAGGGGAAAAGAAAAAAGAAAATACCTAGCTAAAGCGGGGCGTTTTGGCTCGGGCTGCTGGTTATCATCTCCATCCAAGCTCCTCTTCCCTCTAGCCATACTATTAGTCCTCTCCATATACCTAGTATGCATTTTGTGAGTACCAAATACAAAACCCTAATTTTTCCCAGATCTGAACAGCCAAAACAAAATAACACTCAGAAAAATCATTGATTTAAATAAAAAAGTTCAAATTCACACTACTCGAAACCATAATCTTCATTTTAAACACCAGAAATAAACTCAATTAGAAAGAAAAAAAATAAAAAAAATCAGCAAAAAATACTTCTTACTATTACTAAAGTTGCTCTCAATTTTAACAGCAGAAAACAATAAACATAAATAAAAAGGGGAAATTTATTTTCTGTTTTTGATAAATTGAAGAAAAAAGAAGAAAACCTAAGGGAAAAAATAGGGGATATTTTGAAGAGTACGGGGGAGTCTACTATGGCGACTCTTAGCAGAGAAGTGATTTTCGAGGAAGGATACCGTACGCCTGATTTATGGTAAATACAGTGGAGTCAACTGATGAAGGTAAGGGTGATAGCTTTCTGATGGAGCTTTTTGTGGAAGGTTTTGATGATTGAATTTGATGGAAGAGACTACGGTGGAGATTGATGCAGTGAAAAATTATTAGCAGATTGAATATTCGTTGATTGTGATTAAATCGCCACCGTACGTCGGCATTTGCCACGTCATTTTGTTTATGCTTTATCTTATGAAATGACGTCAGGATTTTTGGCGTGACGCACGTCACCTGCCAAGTCATCGGAATTGCAAATTAATAATTGGGTAAATAAGATGTTGGTAACTAAGCCCATGTGTATTTTGTATTTCGTTAAAATATACTGATGGATTTGTATTTTCTCAGTGTCGAGCTTTTGCCTCTTGACTCCAAAAAAAAACTTTGTGTGTTCACGTGGTGAGAACGTCTTGATTGGATGAGAAAAGATGTACTTAAAGGGGAGATAGAATATTAATCATGGAGAATACGTGTAAGGTTTCGAACTACTAATTAAAGCATAAGTAGTTTTTTGCTTGGGGTATGGTATCACTTGGGTTGCCTTTGGGACTCTTGAATATCAACATCCATTTATTGAAAAATATATTTTCTTAGTGTTTATAATGTAAAAAGTTTCATTTTGATGAGTAGTTTTTAAGTACTAAATTTAGTCTTAAGTTTTATATTAATAGGGGAATGGGCATACTATGGCTAGCTTCCTGATCGGAAGCAGGTACATTATTATAAATCTCATCATGTATTGGTATGGCATGATTAAACTTGACTAACATTATATATCTGTACGAAAATCGGAGTCAAATCAGATCAAAAAGCATTGCAGTAGGTTATTGGGACATGTATTTCTGGACTTGATACACACTATGTTCAATCCTAAAATCAATTAAATTGTAGCTCTGATATCACTAAATATATCATTCATCGCCTAGTCCAATCATTGAACCTGAGCTATGAGATGCTACCATAGTTAATAGAGCAAACCACATACAATTCATATCATTCAATTCATTCCATTACCAAATTGAGACAAAATTTTATGCAGAAAAGGATATACATTCAAAACCAAGTGTTAATCTAGCTTACAAAAGCTCTTAAGTCAACCCGAGAACGAACAAGGACCAAATTATAAAGTTTGAAAAGTACAGGGTTGACGTCGTAATGAGACTCTCTCCACGTCGTGATGTTACCAAACAATAAGTCATGTCACAACATTGGACCACTTGACATCGGGACGTCACAAACTGTCAGTCGACATTACGACGAGGGAAAATCGACGTCAGGACGAAGAACCTTTTTTTGGTACAAAATAAACCTTTTTGATACCTATTTCAAGCCAACCATTACAAAATTTATTTGGTACATAAATGCACCTTAATTTCTTCATAAAGTTATTCAAATATGTATGCCACAACATCATTTACTCTTGATCAAATCAACATATCATAGTTTAACACCAAAATACATCTAACTTGTTTAAAACACAAACTAGTTTTTCTTAATTTCAAGCCATTTAAATCACATACCAACCATATCATTTCCAAGTTCAATTCATACCAACACCTTAGTCATGTTCTATGACTATCAAATTTGCCATACAATTAATACATGTAACATTTAGTAATCCACCATCTTGTTCATATATCTTATAGGCATTACCATAAATCAACATTCATCAAGATTCGACTAACGTTACCATCTAAAATAACACTTATATTAGCTCTATATACATGCCACATAATCGAAATTATAACAAACCAAAAATCTATCAAATCGATATTAAGATAGTGTAAGCTTTGAGGTGATGCATTTTTTATTTTTAATGTTATATTTTAATCGTTGCTATTATCATCACTAAATATTCTGATAATAAGGTTTAGCTAGAGATTTTTTAATAAATTAGTGAAAAGAAACTAATGTCATACTTTTGCATTGAGTCCCAAGTTTTGGGATTTTAAAAAATAATATGAGCTGATTAATGAATTTTTTCGGTGATGCTAATGATTTAAATTAAAATATAACAGTAATAATGGTAGGAAAATAAACTAATCCGAAGGTTTTTCTTTTTCATACGTTCATCTGATAATTCGATTTATGTATTTTTAAAATGTTATATATATGTTATATTTAAATTGATATTTAATGTTTAAATCGAAGATTAGATTGATGAAAGGATCGAATAACACTATATTAATAGTTTAAAGATACAATTAAAATATTATAAAACTTAAACACCAAAACCTAAAAAAGATTTAAAAACATTTGGTGCAGTTAGCACTTAAAAAACCATTTGAGCAATTTGCAGTAGTCCTTTACATACATACATACATCTTCATAGGTTCGTATGTCAATGGCGTGGCAGAAGATGATTATGACATCTGTGGCCTTAAATTCAAGTTAAGCCCCTTTGCCTATTGCTAGCTGCTTTTAGGTTGGATGCTAAACATGGTGTCAGTGGCATCTAATCTCATGTGAGGTTGACCAGTCTTTCGGGCCAAAGTCAAAATTATAATTATAATTTTTATGATAATAAAAATATAATTTTTAAAATATTAAATCGAAAGTTTATCATTTTTAAAGATTAAAATGTATTTTACTTTTATTAATTTAACATTTTAAAAATTTTCAAGAGAGCCTTGGATTAGCCCCCTCTTGCGTAGCTTCTTATTTCCCTTTGCTCCACAGGCCATATTGGAGATGCTATAATCTACGTAAGGTTGTTGATTCGAGTGACACGGAGAGGAGGATCATGATAGCTAAAGAAGAATTTCATGCAATCCTGGAGGTAAACTCATCCAGATCTTTGCTGCTAAACCATCATGCCGTAGCTATGAATCAGTGATCGGTGTTTGACTCAGTATGAGCCCGGAACGGTTGTTGGTGCCCATAGACCTTCTGAATTTTCTACTATCAACCTCTGGTATACAAACAACCTTTCTTTCTCTTCTTCTATGTTGAATTTGACTAGCTTTATGAGTAAACCATTTATACTTTTTTGGACTTGCTTCAAACATGGAACTGATAATTAACAATTGTTGGGTTTATTTTAATTGCTTTGTGACAAGTGTGACCTGGGTTCGAGTCGTCTTAGTCGTTGTTTGCACTAATTTCCATTTAAGCCCCTTAAATTTTTATATTTTTAATGGTAAAATTATATTTTGGACCCCAGAAATGATAAAAATTTGATTTAATCTTTTAAAAATCATAAAAAATATAAATTATTAAAATGGTACGTAAAAATATAAATTTAATTTTGACCTCTTAAAAATATTTATGATTTCACCCCTAGGTTTTATTCTTAGATTGAATTGGACTTCTCTTTGGTCTTTGATACTCTCTGGTTTTGACTTTTTTTTTTTTTTACTTTCTTTTATCTTTATTCAGATATACTATAAAGGTTGAAATATGTTATAAGTTTATGTAGTTATTAAAAATCTAAAATTTAGAATTTAGCCTTTGTACTATTATTTTTAAGAATTTAGTCTCTTTACTTTTTAAATTTCAAAATTCAAATATAACTGTTAACACTATTATTTTTTTGATTAAATTTAGATTAATCATAATGTCATTTTTTAATCAAATGACTATCAAGTGAGTATTTTTTTCATTTCAAAATGTTACACCGAAAATTTTTTAATAAATTGAAATATAATAAAAATCTAATTGAAAATAATAATGTATTGGATATAGCAACCACACTTTAAACTCAAGTCTTCAATTTCGTCTGTCAAACACACAAAATATATATAAACTCACAGGACCGAGAGTGTGGAATTTCAATTCCAATGGCTGAAATTAAATCAAACAAAAACTCATGTCAGCACACTTAAATTTACATTATTCTAATTGTTGTTCTAATAATAATAATAATAATAATAATAATAATTGAATTAAGATTAAATCGATATTTATTTTACTTTTTAATTATCTTATTGATATATTATACGATTACTTAAATTTATAGTTGTCATAATTGCAACGATGCTAACTAAGTTAAGGTTTCATTGATATACTTTTATTAATATTAATACTTTTTATTTTTTATATAAAAAATACTTATATTTTCATTAGACTATAAATTTTTAATATTAAAATTTAATTAATATTAAAAATTTACATATGCAACATTGATAATGATATTTAAAATATAAATTCTTTTATTTGATTTAAAGAAATTTTTATATATTCGCACTACGAATGAAATATGTAATAATCAAATTTTCAGTATTTTGAAATTAAATTATTTATTGTCGAATTAAATCAAACTTAAATAATAATAAAAAGTTAAATAAAGCCGATTTATATAGGTCAATATATCATTTGGTATTTGAGATTGATTTCAATGCTCAATTTGGTACTTGAGTTTAGTTCCAATGTTTGGTTTGATACTCAAGTTTTTTTTTTAAGTCTGACTAGCGAGCTCCAAGTGATGGTTCAACGATTGGTACAGTGGATCAGTATACATCGATGAATAGAATAACATACCTCAAATCCAAATCGTTATAGCGATCTGTGTCAAAGATTGCAGAAGAAAGCTGCTTCGATTTTGGTTCATATACATTCAAAGTTGTTTCATGAAAAAAAAACTGAATTATAGAAGAGAAAAAGAATAAGAGCTTTTGATTGGTGTAAATGATGCGAATAAAGAAGGCCATACAACAACGATTTTAACAATTCAATAACTTAAATGAAAACTATCAAATAATTCAATGATCATTTTATTTTTTTAAAATTTAATGACCAAAACGTAATTTAACTCTTAAAGGTGTTGATTTCTTGGTTGTTGTCACTCCTAGGGGTAAGCGTTTGACCAAATCGAGTGAAACAATTTCAAGTTAATCGAGTCTTATTTTATCATCCTAATTCAATTTAAATTTTTTTCGAATCGAGTCGGATCGAGTGAAATTGTTCAAGTTAAATTAAAAAAAAAAACTAAACACGCCAAATAGAAACATTGTTACAGTATAACTAATTCCATGTTAGAGCACATAAATTTGAAACCATATATATTCAATTTTTTTAATATATTAGTGCGATTACATGATAATATCTGTTCATACTTTCTTAACCCTTTGACAACGCACACACACACCTTACACACACAAGTGCTTGAACCCGGGTTTCCTAGGATGAACATCATCATCTTTTCCACTGGAGCCACTCGTTGGGTTCATTTGAAAAATTTTCAACGCAAAATAATAAAGAATACTTGAGTATGATAAATTTGAATTATTAATTAGGTCCCAAAATTATCATTTTAGGAATTTTCTAACTTTTAACTTTTTTATATTTTTATAAATATTTTGAAAATTTGAAAATTATGTAACTTCTATTGAGAGAGAAATCAATTTATTTATTTTCAAAATTAACAGGGACCAAAAGGTTATTTACACTAATATGTTATTCGAATTGTGAAATTCAACTCGACTTGAACTCGAAACTCGAAATAACTCGATTCGATTGTGTAACATCTGCGTTTTTGAACCGGGGTTGGAACAGTAATAGTGTCGAGTTAAGAGTTAGAATATGTGGTTAAAATAAGAAGATTAGGAAAAATTAAGAATTAGAATGTGTAGTCTAAATAAGAAAGGTTAAAAAAATTCAAGGATTAATTAGTAATTGTGTGAAAGCATAAGGGACTAAATAGCAATTTATCCAAATTGAATTATGAGTCATTATGGGAATTAGATTGATTAAGGAGGGGCAAAAGAGTAATTTGGTGGAAGATATTTTTGGAGGTAAAGTTTTGGGTCAAAGTGTAAAGTTGGAAGGCCTAGGGACTAAAAGTGGAATTTTACCATTTTTATTAAGTGAGATATTTTAAGAGAAAATTCTAGAGAATTTGAGAGGGAAAAATCAATTAAAAGCAAAGATATCAGCTCTCTCCATAAGCTAGCCGTCCAAGCCTTCATCTCTCATTTCTAACTTTTACTTTTATTCCAATTAAGTCCTTCCACCATTGTTAAGCCCTCCAAGCTCCAAAATCTTCCATTTTCTTTAAAATTTCTTAAGGAAAGGCATAGAAGGAAGCTAGTAGACACCTTAATATCCTTTTAGAGTCCACTTTGAAGTGTTAAAGTGGATAGGATTGAATTAGAATTTTGGAAATTCAAGAACAAAGGTAAGAGATGATTCAATTTTCATGACATACATGTATATTTAAATAATCTAGCATGAAAAAATATTGAATTTTAGTCTTAAGCTTATATGTGTTTGTATGAAATTGAAGAAAGAGGGAAGAAGGAGAAGGACCAAATTGAAGAAAAAGGAAAGGAGAAAGCTAAGGTGTGAGAAGAAATTATCTACAAGTGAGGTAAGTTTTACAAGTATTAAAAGACTTAGTAACAATTAAGTTAAAGTGTTTATAATTTTAATATATATGATTAATCATGATGAAAATGAGATGTTTAATTATAAGTATGATAATTATGTGTGGTTGAATGAAATTTAGTATAAAGAAGCATGAGAAAGGAATTAATCTCATTGAAACAGTTTGGACAGAACAGAGGACTAACTTCAAAAATTCACAAAAAAATTTATAAAAAGAGTTAAGAGTTGAATTAAATATTTAATTAAAGCTTATTGAGTGTAGTTTCATATAGAATAAACAGTGAAATAAAAAGAATTGTATATTTTGAGATATACTAGTTTTTGTGTAACAAGGTCAGAATAGATTCGAGTTCCCCTGTTCTGACTTTGAAAAATCATAGAAAAATTTAGAAAAATTATTATAGACTGAAGTTTATATGGTTGAATCTTTAATGAGTCTATTTTCAAAATAAATAGACGGGAAAATTATTGGATTCCTGTACTAAAAGATAAATAATTTTTAGTGAAGAAAGGTCGAAACTGTCAGGTAGCAGAGAAGGGGTAAATTAGAAGAATTTACTGTACAAATTGGATAAAATAAAAATTCTGAAATTTTTATGGTAAAAATATATGTGAGTCTAATTTCAGAAACATTAAGCGGATATTAATTTCGAATTTTGTAGCTCAAGATATAAATAATTTAGTGACTATGACTCAAATGGACAGTTTTGAAAATTAATGTGAAAATAAGAATAAAGAGGTATATGATGATATATATGTGATGAACAATGTATATGTGAAATATTATGTGTTTAATTATAAATATTGATTATATGATAAAATGGTGATATTGTGAAAGCCATTGAGGAAATAAAGGTGAGAAATACATGATTATGTATATATGACGTATAAGTTGTGAATGATTTGTGATCAAAATTGAAAGTGAAAGTGAAAGTGAAAGTGAAATTGGAATTGATAGTGATATGAATTGTAAATTGAAAATCCCTATTAACTAGTCGGGCTGAGTCGGATATAGTTGGAATACCATAGGACTGGAAGAATTCAGGGATACTTAGACCTTGAGTCGATGAGACACTGGGTGTCATTATTTTACTTCGGATAGATTTGATGAGGTACTGGATACCATTTTACTTCAGCTAGGCCGATGAGACACTGGGTGTCACTTTATTGCTTCGAACTATTCGATGAGGCACTGGGTGCCATTTTGGAGTGTTTGGTTGGATCCGTGTATCCGTCAAGGTCTGAGTCTTGTTAATAGGGTAAATAATGTGAAAAAGAAAGAATGTGCAAATTGTGATATTGAGGTAAGTGCAATGATAATCACGTGAAAAGTAAGTACAATATATGTATAAAAAAAATCAAAGAATGATAAAACTAAATAAGCTAAGAGATTGGAATGACTAAAATGTGATATGAAGAAAAATATGTGAATTCATAACACTACTGTAAGTTAAATGTTATATACATAAAAGGTATATATTTTACATGAATTAATAATTATATGAATGAGTTTGAAATGTGTGATTAAAAGATGAATGATTAATGGCTCTTGTAGTACTTACTAAGCCTTCACCGGCTTAACGCGTTTATTTCAACGCGTAGGTATAAGACCTCTGAGAAGTTAAGGTTGGATTAGGTGTCTCTTATCAAATCACATCAACATCGGAAGATTGCAAGGCAAGGTATATTTATTTTGTGTGAAATGACATGTACAAATGGTATACCTATGTGTCTCTAATGAATGGGTTATCAATATTGCTTTGAAAATTTACATGAATTGAATGAAATGGTTAAAATTGTGTTTTAGACTGATTTGAAATATTGAGAAAGTTTTTAAGTTGTTTCAAGGGATTATTACTAAGTTTTCTGATATATTTATTGATTTTAGAACAGAGGTATTAATATTTTTATGGTGATATCGATATTTGCCCTGTTTTGAGTAAAAATTACATTTTCATTATTTTCAAATTGGTTTTAAGTCTCGATTTTGATTATACTTGATTATTTTGTGATATTTTGAGTAAAGCGATTCAATTACACAGCATTTGAAAGAAAATTTTGTTATACTCGTTTTTAATTCACTGACACTGTATGTAATACTCTTATACCGGGTTTATACGTGTGAATCGAGAACATAGATGTTATTTAATAGAATTATGGAGAAACTTCTAGACCTTGTCCACTAAAAAATAATTTAGATGCATGCGTGATACACACACAATATTTGTGATTCTCGTTTGGAACACACACAAATCACAACATATAACAAAAATTTGTGGTGCTTAGTGACAAAATCGTGATTCATGTAGCTTCTTATTTTTCAATGGTAGCCCCTAAACAAATAACATCCACTCACTTGGATTTTATGTTTAAAAGATAAATTATTATGAGGATTATTTTTTCTTTTTAAATTGATATGACAGATTTATGTACGCTTTAAATTTGATTTATGCGTTTTAAATATGTTATATGATATCCAAATTAATGAATTGATCTAATTGATATGGTGTTAATACTTTAAAGATTTTTTTTATAACAATTTAAAGTTTGGAGAATTATGAAGTGTGACGTGGTGATTGCTCATTTTGACCTTTTAATCATGTGATTGGGGGTTCGATATTCGTTAATGAGAATAGAGTATATTTTGTGGTCAATCATTTACTTCTTCGAAAAGCATTTGTGGTGAGGGAATTTGTCATTACAATCGACGATGGATACCCTTTGATTTTGATCAAAAAAATTTGGAGATCAATTTAAAATATAAATTATAATTTGAAGACATATGATACAAATGAGGTCAAAGTTTAAACAACAACGTGATTAGCACAATTCGAACCTCAATTACATTTGAAATGGTGAACACCCTAATCATCGGATCAACCCATGAAGTTGTATATTTTAATATTTTAGTACGAGGTGTTTGAGACATGATCGGTGAGGCTTCCTATTTTTCAAGTTTCAACCTTCCCTCATACGGTGTAGACCCAAAACAATCAACATCAACTCAATTGGAAATTTTTTGGCTTAATATCTTATTTGGCATTTGAGTTTGATATTTTTTGTAATCTAGTACCTGTATAATTTTTATCTGATCTAATATGTGTATCTTATAAAATTTATATATCCTGGTATCCAAAGGTAATAGTATTAATTTTTTATTATTTAATTCGTCTTTTAGAATTGATTAAATGACGGTTAATTGCTAAAATTATTAGAATTGAACTTTTCATGATTTTGATTTTGTTTAATTTGTCAAATATAATCCGATCAATGTGATTCAATTCCGATTTTAGAGTTGATTTGATGAAAACTAATTGCTAATATTATTAGCTAATTATGAAAAGAAAGTGTCAAACTCAATCATCAAATTATGCATTAAGCCATTTTTTTCGAAATAAATAAATAAAAGTATCGGTTAAGTTTGAATTTAATTCGTTAAAAATATAAATCGTTATTAAAATTTATGAGGATTATTTTTCTTAATTCAGGAGTGTTTAAATTTTAATTTATGTGTTTTAAATATACTTTTGTTACATTCAAGTTAATAATTGACACTCAAATTAACGAAGAGACCTAATTAATATTAATAATATTATTATTATTTTATAATAGTTTGAAGCTCGATCATCAATTTAAAATATGTCATTGTTTGAGGATATCTAATACGATTAACAATATTTTTAAATTTACGTAACTATTATTTCTTTTTAGAAAATAAATGTGAAATAAAGAATATGAAAAGAAAGAGAGAAAGCCTTCAAGCTCTCTAATAATGCAAGTTCAAATTATGATATTAGTACTTGTATTATAAGTAAGTTTTAGATTTAATCTTTATGTTTTAATTTGGTTATTTTTAATTTTTGTATTTTTAAAATTTTGAAATTTCAGTTTTCACCCAAAAGGTAGTAGTTAATTTCTGCCATTTCCGCATTAATAGTAAAATTTAATCTAATAAATTTAATGTCGATTATTTTTGTAATAACTGGAATTTTAAAATTTAAAAAATATAATAATAAAAATTATGAAATTATTAATTTGTGAATCCAGGGAAAATTATAAAAAAGGTCTCCTTTGTTTCAAAGTCAAAGGAGCAACATGTCATTGTACCATTTTTGCAAATTCGTACATGCAAATTCGTACATGCAACTATTTCTGTGGACAGACTATTTCTGTACCACACAATAATTGCACTCCCAATCCTACGTACAGTATCCGCGCCAACCCAATTGACAGGAAGCCGCCACGAAACCAAAACAAACGGAAAAGGGATCCCAATAATTTACCCAATCCTGATTAGGGATTCATGCCCCTGTTTTCATAGGTAAAGATGAGACAGACAGTCGAAAAGGCAATAGGAACACTTGGGAAAGGAAAAAAACAAACAAACTGAAAGAACGTGAGCAAAATGAGTGAAACAGGGGAAGGGATTTTAGATATTATCTGAAATGCATTTATTTTTTCAACAAATCACAGATTAGTTCTTTTTATGGTAGGATGAAGTTAAAGGAGGGATCGAAATTAAATTATAATTTTTATGATGGTAAAAACGTAATATTTTTTCATTTTAATAGTCTATATCTTTATAATTTTTAAAAAATTAAATTCAAAAAACTTAAATAAAATTTTTCCATGTTTTAGGGTGTAGAGTAATTTGCTTCTATCATAAGTTTCTTACCAAAAAAGTTGTTTATTATATGTGGAATGTACATTAAAATTTTCGAAAATTACTTTATCTTGGATTTGCTTCGCAGATACCTAACATGAAGTTAAACGTGTTATAACATTAAATATAAATATTGTTATCCGAATTATAATTAATTAATTTATCTTTTAAATATATATTTTAAAAAATCATTAATTTATTTCATGAGTGAGACTATACAATTCGGAGGGAATAACAAACCCTCGTTATACGCGTTGAAGGACCGTGTATTATAAGAGTAAACAAAAACTTTTAAAAGCGAAGACTTAATAAATAATAAAAAACCAACAAAAACATAGAAAATTTAAGACAAAACGAGTTCAAACTGACTAATGAAATCATTTACTATTCTGAAAGACTCTCAAAACGGAAACAAATCAAGAAGTCAATAAAGAGCTATCCACTTTCTAAAAAAACTGTCGGTGGTCGAAAGTATTTCAACGATGATAGGCGTTATCATCTGTCCATCACAACTTGTGAAGACAAAAAAAATACCAACAAGATGGATCTGCAAATTAAAAAGAAAGAAGACACATGAAATGAATGAAAAGAAAAAAGAAGAAGAGAATTGATGAGTAGGAAAAAATGACATGCATTAACTAGTTCGGAGATTAACACGATCGCCACACAGAAACAAAAAGATAAAAAGCAAACGACATGAATATTTTAAAAATTAATATTTACATCTTACTCTAAGAACAGTAAGTAGTACAATTATATGTCCAAATAATGATTTAGTAAAATTAAATTATTATGGATTAAAAATTGTATATGATAAATCTGAATCCTAGATATTTAGACCGCGGGCCTTATCATCCATGGGGTTTCACGTGGAAGAGAGCATACTGCTTACATAGACTTTTCTAAGAAAGAGATGCGTTCTTTAGCCTTATAAATACCCCCCTACATCGCAGCCATTTGCTTCACATTTCATACTGCCTTAACAACGATGGCTTCTTCTATTTTAAGAACAAGTTTTCTTCCTTCGCACCAATCCCAAGATGGATGTAATTCCATTTCAAGCTTCCATCGCAAGGTCGGTTATCTGAAAAAATGCCCTAGTTTTTCTCTTCATTTTTTTCTCGAAGTTTTTCATTGATGAACTTTGTTGATTGCAGTGTCGATTCCAAAGAGTTACAGCAGCTCAGTTTGAAACGGGGAATGCGAGCTATGAAAGGAACACCATGGCTAAACGTGGACAACAAACAACAAGAACCAAAAGGTTGCTTAATTTCGCAGGAGAAAAACCGGCTACTCCACTTCTTGATACCGTAAACCATCCCATTCATATGAAGAAACTTTCCATCGAGGTAATAATTTATTATACTATTAACTATAATTATTAATACTTTTCATCACATATTATTAATTTGTTGATTGAAAAACGATAGGAGCTTGGGAAGTTAGCTGATGAGCTACGAGAAGAGGTGGTTTACACAGTGTCAAACACTGGTGGGCATCTCAGTTCAAACCTGGGGGTGGCTGAGCTCACAGTGGCACTTCACTATGTTTTTGACACTCCTAAGGATAAGATTATTTGGGATGTTGGGCATCAGGTAATAACGTTATGTTGTTTATTGCGACAGGTTTTGGAAGTTTGTTCGTAGTGTATTATATACAATTAGCTCGCCTCCATTGATGTATGATAAGTTATTAACAAACTGTTTTGGTTGTTTACAGTCCTATCCGCATAAGATATTAACTGGTAGAAGATTGAGAATGCATTCGATTAGACAAACATGCGGATTAGCAGGGTTTCCGAAAAGGGAAGAGAGCATTCATGACGCCTTTGGAACTGGCCATAGTTCTACTAGCATTTCTGCTGGTTTAGGTAGTCAGTTCTAAGCTCTTCACCATAGATATTCATAGCCGATAGTTATCTGATTGGTCGTGATAGGCTGATACTGGCGGGCTGTTTTATTGTAGGAATGGCAGTTGGGAGAGATTTGTTAGGGAAGAACAATCATGTAATTGCAGTAATAGGTGATGGAGCAATGACTGCTGGAATGGCATATGAAGCAATGAGCAACGCTGGTTATCTTGACTCAAATCTCATCATCATCTTGAATGATAACAAGCAAGTTTCATTGCCGACTGCCACAGTCGACGGTCCGGCTCCTCCAGTGGGAGCTCTTAGCAAAGCTTTAACAAAGCTGCAATCAAGCAGGGAGTTTCGTCAACTACACGAAGCCGCAAAGGTGTCTAAATCTTGCTATTGGAACCCAAATACTTCACTATGATAACTAGGGATTATTTAAGTTTTTTGACATATTGATAGGGTATCACAAAGCAAATAGGTGGACAGACACATGAAATCGCTGCCAAATTCGATTCCTGCATGCGAGGAGTTATTGGTGGTTCAGAGGCTAGCCTATTTGAAGAACTAGGACTATACTACTTAGGACCAGTGGATGGTCATAATGTAGAAGACCTTGTTTACGTGTTAAATGAAGTTAGATCAATGCCAGCCCCAGGGCCTGTTCTCATTCATGTCATTACCGAGAAGGGAAAAGGCTATGCCCCTGCTGAGGTTGCACCAGATAAAATGCATGGTAATTATAAGTACAACTCAACACTATGTTACCTGGACTCAAAATAAGTTCCGTTTGAATTGTATCCAACACGGGTGCTTTTCTTCTTGTTGTAGGGGTTGTGAAATTCGATCCCAAGTCCGGGAAACAAATGAAGAGCAAGTCGGAAACATGTTCGTATACTCAGTACTTTGCAGAGTCTTTAATAGCTGAAGCAGAAGAAGATGATAAAATAGTAGGAATCCATGCCGCCATGGGTGGAGGAACCGGGCTTTCTTTATTCCAAAAACGATTCCCAGATCGATGTTTCGATGTCGGGATAGCTGAACAGCATGCTGTTACTTTTGCTGCTGGTCTAGCTTCTGAAGGGATCAAACCATTTTGTGCCATTTACTCTTCATTCCTACAAAGAGGATTCGATCAAGTAATTCCGAAGTTAATTATAAGCTAATTTGAAAGCAATGGTGTGATCAAAACCTAATAATAACAAAGTGTTTAATTATTGCAGGTTGCTCATGATGTTGATCTCCAAAAGCTTCCAGTGAGATTTGCAATAGACAGAGCCGGCCTAGTGGGTGCAGATGGACCGACCCATTGCGGTGCATTCGACACTACTTTTATGGCATGTTTGCCTAATATGGTGGTAATGGCACCTTCGAACGAAACTGAGCTCATGCACATGGTGGCCACGGCAGCCGCCATCGATGATCGTCCTAGCTGCTTTAGGTACCCTAGGGGCAATGGCATCGGCTCCATTCTCCCACCAAACAACAAAGGAACACCATTAGAGGTACATCAATTTTATCCTACCACATCTCTTTAGTTGAAAACAGTCACTCATACTTCGTTAACTCGAAATTTGAAAATGTTCAGATTGGGAAGGGAAGAGTACTAAGAGAAGGAAGTGGCAGGGTGGCGATTTTAGGGTATGGAACAATCGTGCAAAGTGGTATGAAAGCAGCGGAACAACTACAAATGCTCGGCATCTCCACAACTGTGGCGGATGCTCGTTTTTGTAAGCCGATCGACGGGGATTTATTGAAACAACTAGCTCGAGAACATGAGATATTGATCACCATGGAAGAAGGATCAATCGGAGGGTTCAGCACCCACGTCTCATATTTCTTGTGCTTGAATGGACTACTAGATGGAAAGCTTAAGGTAACACTAGCATCCATTAACATTTATACTTGGTGGAAATGTAGGTTATTGTTCTAACATCAATGTTTCATGGTGCAGTGGAGGCCAATGATACTACCAGATAAATACATTGACCATGGATCTCAAAATGATCAAATTGAAGAGGCACGGCTAAGCTCAAAGCATATTGCCGCCACAGTTCTTTCACTTCTGGGGCAAACTAGGGGAGGTGTCCACCAGCTCAGCCTTATAGATTGATCTCTTTATGTATTCTATTAGGACTTATTTTCCGTGTGTGTTGTACCTGTACATCTTTCTTAAATGAAAGCTTGATGTGAAGTAAAAGCAGGATGTAATCGAGTGTTTTCTTAATCAAGGTGAAAGAATAATCTGATATGAAAATTTTCAGTTGATATTTACCGTAGCTCAATTAGAGTTTCACGACGATAGAAAACAAAGTTGAACACGACAAAGTTGTTAACGTAGCTTGATTTTTTATATCTACGAACTTTACTTAGAAAGATAATTCACTTCCTTAAACTTCATACAAATAGTGATTTAAATCTGATCACACGTTGACACTGGTATAACAACTACACTTTTGCACCTAAGATCTAGATCTCTCTTCTCTAAGGTTTTCTCTTGAAAACTTAACTGATAAATCAAGTAACTCACTTAGTTATTTACGGAATGCACTCGTAATAATGAATTTCTAATGAACAAATTAAGTGCTAACACTCCACATTTCTGACTTACACAAGACTCTAATGTATAAGAGTTTAAAACCTGCTAAGATAAAAATCAGTTACATTTAAGATCTCATAAAAATATCATTATAAAATTCAGAATAAATCAAAGATCTTCGATATAAGTTTTCAAATAATCAACCTAATCTCCACAAAACAATGGATCCGATTTGCTTAATCTAAATTGATTCAATATTCAAAGATTTATAGCTCCACAAGTTGATCCTTCAAATATAAGCCAACACAGGTCCCTAAAATCATCCAAGTCACTAAATAATTGATTTTATTGAAAAAATTGTCAACTTCAAATAAGATAAATTATGTGACTTGTGGAGTGCGACGAGTAATGAGCACTGCTAGTGACATTTTCACGTAACTGCCTCAACAATTATCTCTTTAAAAGTTCAATAACATTTCCATATTTAGAATATGATGATTCACCAAACTTTTTTAGAAAAAGTCTTAAAATTCCAAAAAAAATTGGATTTCAGAAGACATGAAATATTTGATGGTGAAATTACTAGAAACACAAATTTGTGAGGGCTGGCCATAATATTATTTTTTTAAAAAAAAAATTGGTCATAATATTAATTACATGCAATGCATGTTATTGAAATATGACTTGACATGAACCAAACGAGTGGTTTCAATAGATAAGAGGATGATGTTCATTTTAAGAGATTCGGGTTCGAGCACCTATGTATGTTAAATTTATATGCATTGTTAAAAAGTTAAGAAAGTATGAACATATATTATCATATAATCACACCAATTTATTTAAAAAAAAAAATACGTCACGTGTATTTTAGCGATACCATAATCATTCAAAACACTAACTTGTCGTGTTTGAATTTGGGACATGTGACTCGCGAGAGTTTCTATTTCTTCATCTTTGAACTTTCCTGCCTACAATGTTAGCCCCCCAAATCAACAGGATTATATTATTGGTTTAATATCTCTTTTGGCCTTGTACTATATCTGAATCATCACTTTGGTACCTCTACTTATTTTTTTATCAGTTTGGCCCCTTACTTTCATTCTATATAGCTTGTTACCCCTACCCGAATTTTCGTTAAAAAAAGTAAACCAACCAATGATACAGTGCTATGTGTCAATAAATTAAATAAAAAAATCACTTAAAAATTTTGAAAATTTTCATAAACTGTCCCATATTTGTTCATGGCTTGGAAGCTACTTCAGTGGTAATGTTCATGGCTTCTTGCTCGAGTTCCCGCAAATGGCGCCAAATGTTTGTCTTTTTGGGATAGAGTTGGACTATGTGACATGAGTATTGGGTTTCAAGTTTGGATATGGGGTGTTGGTGTCGGAACTCCAAGCACTCTCCAGTGCCTAAGTCAATGAGTTTCTTAAGGTAAAATGGGGGAAGAGCTTAACAAAAGAGAAAAGTAGATTAACCGTAAAGATATTGGATAATGGAGAAGATGATGAATCCTAAGAAAACACCTCATGCCATATCTCTCATTTGTGTTGGATTTGGATTCAGATTAAACTTTGTTACTAATCCTCTATTTTACGAAAGTTATGGATTCAATCTTTATATTTTTATTAGATCGGTTTTAGTCTTTGTATTTTTCGAATTAATCAATTGTAATCATAACTTCAATATTTAAATTCAATTACTAATCTTGCACATACATTTCATGCTATTGAAAAAGGACTTCACGTCTCCTTTTAGCCCCCACAATATTAATAGAAACACAAATTTGTCCTTCCTTGGTACAATGTATTGTTAGGCATTTCATCTTGTCAATTGGATATTTTTTTAAGTTTCTTTTTAATAATTTCATTATAATTTTCAATTATATCTTAGTTTTTTTTTTGAAAAAATGCTTAGAATTATCCATATTTCTTTCTCAATTCATAAAAAAGAGGATAACGTGCTTCAACGCACTAAAACCCACGTCCTCTTGTGTTTACAATAGAGATGTTCATGAGCCGAATTGGATAATAGAGAAGATGATGAATCCTAAGAAAATACCTCATGCTATATCTCATATGTGTGATCAACTTGGAGTCCAAGGCTCGGTGGGATTGGTTCACTCTCATTGTTCTCTATTGGCAACGTTGGTAGTGGCAAGGTGCAAGTTCGGGCAGTGTCCATCATTGCTCCTGGTAGGGTTTGTGTGGTAAGAGTTATAATTTCGGGTTTGAATTATTGATAATTATTATTTTATTTATGTTTGGGGACTCTTTAGATCGTATAAATTTTGAGCTTTAGCTTATGACTATAAATTATATAACGATATTGATTTCGAATTCAATTTATGAACATGTGTTACTTTCATTTTTATAAAAAATTTGACAAAAATGAATAGAAAAATAGAAAGATATTTCATAAAAATACAAAAAAGGAGAGAATATTTCTTTTTTCAAGCTCTAATTACACAATAGTTTATAAATTAATTAAATCCTAAGATTGACAAAGAAGTTTGACAAATAGCATAAGTAAATCAAGCCAAAAGACAAAAAACTAATTTAAAATCAATGCTAAAAAATGTGTCGATTAAGTCTTAGTTTGATTGGTATGAATATTGTTACTAATATAGAAGGACGTGGGTTTGAGTGTGTTGAAACGCATTATCCTTCTATTTATGGGTTATAAAATAATTATTTCCCTTGTATTTATTGATGCTTCGTAAATTAATTTAAAATTTAATTAAGGTAAGTGTATCTATCAATTAAGAATATAGTTATGATAAGTAAATATATCGTTCCTACGAGAACTAAAAATAATAGTAATTACTATCTTTCTATTATTTAACCGAATAAGGGAGTGAATGATTAAAAACTAAATTAACTAATTAAATTAATTAAAGAACACAATAAAAAAATAAAAAAAGAAAATAATCGAGTAAATAACCAAGAAGCGAAACAATACCCAAGAAAGAATTCACTTAGATTTCATCTGTTATTATCAACCTAAATTATACAATTTTTTCACTTATTATCTTGATCAGTAGGAATCATTATATTATGTTAAATATCTGTTCAAGACTAAAAGCAACTGACTCTAGGTTGATTAATTGAAATTTCTTTCTAATTAAAACACTTATTATCGCATTAATTTGATCTATGGATCCCCTATTAGATTTGACTCTATTATATCACCCTATTCTAAGAGTGCATGCAACTCCATTCAATTACGCTAGATCTACTCTTAAACAGGGACTATTCCTCCTCTGGTTTAAGCACATCAAACATGGATTAATAGCCTAGAAATATTAAACCACGAATTAAGCACATTTAATTGAGAATAATATCCAAGTATTTATTACGTAAAAATAGAAATCAAGTAACAGAATTAATCTTAGGGTTCATCTCTCTAGGTATTTAGAAAATTAATTCATGCTAGCAAATAAAAACATCTCAAAGACAATATATTCACAAGAAACCAAGAAACTCATAATAAAGTTTAAAGAAATCGAAAGGAGATTTTTAATCTTGATAGAAATCTGCTTCAGAATTGATTTCAATGGTGTTTTTCGAGTAGTTTTCTTGAGTATTCTATGACAGTTCCCTCCCATCTTCTTTTTTCTGGTACATATAGGTCTTAGAATACCCGAAAACCCTAAAAATTACATTTTCCTACTGTTTGGCATGCAAATCGCGATTTTGACACGATCTAGCACATGCTCATTTGTCAGCCCGTGTGGTCTTTGTACCTTACTCTGATTTTTGCTTGTTTTTCGCTCTTTTTGCTCCCAAATGCTCTCTTAAGTATATAAACATCAATTTAAAGGATTAGGAGCATAAAATTCACCATTTTACATCGAATAATCATCCAAAAACACATTAAAAGTGAGACTAAAACATATTGTTTTTATCACTTATCATTTATCCGTTTATAATTAATTTATACAGTGACACTAAACTGAAGAGTTATTTCGTTCAAACATTTTTTTCTTAAAAAATGGTTTATATTTATTTTAAGGATGCATTTTAATTTTTAAGAATAATTTAATAATGATGCGATATTTTATTTATTTATTTATTTTAACAAAAGGAGGGGATGAGGATAAAGTTCAAACTCAATTAAAATTTTATTTCAATAAAAATCATTTGCTGTTAAATATATATATATATATATATGAACAGTCCTTTACTTATATGCTAAAGCAGTATCATCTCATTAAAAAGAAAACAATATGAATCGTTTTCATATATTGTCCCATTTTTTGGTACCATATATGGTCACATTTAAAATGCATAGAACTATGCTTACCCCAAGGAAAAATGCTCAATTATCATCATGATCATAGACCTCCTGACATATGACATCAGAATGGTGATAGTTGAATGTGATAATGTATTGTTGATTGAATTAATATTATCTGATGGAGGAGTTAATAGTAATTTAGTAGAGTTACGACTATCACATCAATTGCCGCGTCGACGATGAGATGTCTGTGTCCGACATATCCCAAGAAATCAGAATTGAGTTGTGGATCACATGGCTAAATAATGGTTTTTTATCTGATTGATTCGATCAATCTAATTAGTTTGTCCGATTTAATCGAATAAATTATTTAAAAAAATAGTTAATTACACCAAACATCCCAAACTATCGAGGTTATATCAGTAAGATTTTTTATGGTTAAAATCGTTAATTTAACCGTTAAAATAGATGTCATATCTCTTGTGGCATAATTTAAAATGAAAATTTTAATGAAAAATGAATATTGTGAAAATGAATGTTGTAAAACTCTTGGTTTTGAGGTTTTTGAAGCTTTTACATAAAATTTATCGTTTTTTCTATTATTTTCGGTATTACTTTATTTTTAGTTTTTACTTTTAAATGTTACGTGACAATATTTTATATATATATTTTTTAATTTTCATTTTAAATTATGCCACATAAATTTTGACATGTTATTTAACTGTTAAATTAATAACGGAAGGATTTGATTAATATAATATCGATAGTTTAGGGTTGTAATTAGAATGCTTTGAAGTTTAAGGATCAAATTAAAATGAAGGTCATAGTTTAGAGATATATGACACAATTAACTCTTTAAAAATCATAAAAATTTAAGAAATAGAAAAAAAAAAACCTATTCAATAAATTCAATCACCGGTTCAACAAATGTTTTAGTCTAATTCAACCGTCAATTCAACATATTCATTCTCGATTAAACCTGTCTGATTTTGAAAATAGTAAAGAATAGATAAAATAAGATTAACAAGGGAAAAGAGTAGGATGATTCATGTGAACAATGTAGTGATGGGCAGCCTTGATAGTGCTTGATTGGCCCTCCTTGAATATGATTTATGACAAAAATTAATCGCAGCCTTAAATGAATCAAACAAAAAATAATAATTGAAACAAATGAAAATGAAAGAATAAAGAATTTGGGATTTGAGAGGATGATTCGGCTAAGAGATGAATGGTTGCTGCAGAATTGAATCGACAATTGAGGCCCTAATTGGATGTATTTGAATATGAAAGAAAATGTAATGAATGGATTAAGATTCAAAATACCGATTAAAATAAATGAAAATGGATAGAAATTGAATTCTGTGTGTTGATCTAATGGTTAGAATGTTCATCGTTTCAATTGTGATCTCAATTCGAGTCGCGTTATTGTTGGAGCTTTTTTTTCTTCTTATAATTCACCAAAAAAATGATAAAAATTGTTCTATGACTCCTAAACAAGTTATATCTAAAATGTGAATGATAATTTAAGATATTAATCTTCACAACTTTCTCGTTTCTATCAACTTTTTCCTTTTTTTTTCCTCACTCAATCCTTATGCCTTTTCTCTTTTTAATTTATAAATCTAATTTGTATCTCTATTATCTTCAAAAGTCGTGATGGACAGATGATGATGTCTGTCGTCGTTGAAACTCCACAGGTCACAACAATTTCTATTAGAAAATGGGAAATTTTAGTCGGTTTCTTAATCAGTTTTTATTTTGAGAGTATTTCAGAATAATAAACGATTTCACAGGTTGGTTTGAACCCGTATTGTCTTAAATTTTATATGTTTTTTTTGTTTACCATTGTTTAATAAATAATCACTTTTTAAAAAATTTTACCTATTCTTGTAGCACTCTTTTTAGTATTACTTATGCATGTAATCTTGTTTTTTCAGTCAGACGGCACCGAGAAATTTTTTTTAAAAACAATAATTTTTAATAGGTGTCGTCGGTGATTTCAAGTGGCATCGATCCATTTTAAAAAATAATTAATAGGTGTTGCCGATATATAAGTAATACCAATACATTTAAAAAAGAAAAAAGAAAAAAAAGTCCCTACGCAAATGAACTTAAAAATCCAGACAAAATCATTTAAAAAAATCCATTGCCACACTAAAAACGTGAACAATAAAACAAGACAAAACCCAAAAAAAAAATGGAAAACAAGAGAATAATTCAAAAAAGCGATCAAATCTTAAATGTAGATAAAGAGAAAAACACCTTTAAGACAAAAACAAACATATAGGAAGTGAATGTGAAAAATACAGGAATATATACCTGGAAAAGTTCTCCGCAAGAGTAGAGTAATGAAGTGAAAACTTTGAAATCGTCACTCTTAGAAGAACATTCCGAGAAAGAGAAAGAAAATTTTAGATATTCAAACCCATTTAAGATATTTCAATTGACATAATCAATTATCGTTCATTAAAAAAATTCCATTACTAATATTCGTATTTTTAACGAGTATTTCAAAATACATATTCGAAAAAAATTATTTTTAAAAAAATCTGTGATAGTTGATGATGAAAGAATGGTACAACCGAAATGAATCATTTACGTACGTAAATTTTTATTTGAATTATTTTTGCAAACAATTAATTCTTTCAAGTGAGCCAAGTGTTTTTACTTGGTCTACACCAATTTGCTGATGTAGGAAACGGCAACCAACAGTGTCTTTGTCAATGATAGAAGCCAATTATTAATAAAACTATTGGAGGACTCCCACAAGTATTGGAATTTTCAATTCCTTTATATTGTGATATGTTTAACAAATAATTTAGTAATTATTAATTATACCAAGTAACTATCGAGCTTTCTATTTTATTTTAGGAGCGTAAATAAGATAATAAAACTTGCAAGTTGCTCAAATTTGATTCGAAAGAAATTAAACTTTATTCAATAATTATCGAGTTGAATTCAAGTAATTCGAGCTATCGACATACTTCAAATATTTTCATATTTTTGGTTGGTTGTTTGTTTGTGTCGAAACCATCCCTTTTCGCAAAACGACGAGTTTCAAAAATTACTTTAATGTTGGAAAATGGGAGTCGCCACCAATATTTTATTCGGTGTGATTGGATCACCACAAAACGTTTTAAAAACCGTTTTGAAAACATGTAGGTCTTAGAAATCCAGAAAAACAGGTTCGGGAGTCGATTACGCATGAGGAAGGATTAGCACCCTCATACGCCCAAAATTGGTACCGTATTGGTTATTTTCGGGTCTTACTTTGTAACATTTAAAAGCTCGAATAAAGTTTAAAATACGATCCTTGAATGCACGAGTTACGTTTAAAAGAAAACGGGTTTGTTTGGGAATCCCGCTATTTCAAAGTGATCGAGGAAGAAAGTTACGTCCAGTGAGTTAGGACATGACATTTCAAAATCCAGAAATAACGAGTTTTCCTTCGTAAAACTTTTTAAATTTTGGGAAAAGAAAGTTCGATTATCTCGATTTGAGGAAAGGTTGCACCTAATAAGTTAAGGTGCAAATTTTCAGAATCGAAGATAAGGAAACATTGCCTCGATTAAGGGTATTCGATTATTTCGATTTGAAGAAAAATTGCACCTAGTAAGTTAAGGCGCAAATTTTCGAAACTCGAAATAAAAGAATATTGCCTCGATTTTAAAGTTTTTATGAAAACAATTTTGAAAACAAACATGCGAGTTTAATATGAATAAGCAGTTAATAATGGATATTAAATAACGCGAAGTAAGATAAATAAGAAGATAAAATGGTAAAAAAATAAAAATGCAAAATACGAGTGCATAATGGTTAAAATTAAATGCAAATATTTATGAGAAAGAAGAATGATGCAATCGGAGTTGAAAATGAGACTTTTTGGATACTTGGGGGCAAAATGGTAAATTTGAGAAAATTCGAGGTTAAAATGGAATTTTTAGACATTCGGGGGTAAAAGGCTAATTTCGAGAGTTTCGAGGTCGAAAATGGAATTTTTAGAAGTTCAGGGGTAAAAATAAAATTTTTAAAAGTTCGGAGGTAAAAGGACTTCACGTCTCCTTTTTGCCCCCACAATATTAATAGAAAACACAAATTTGTCCTTCCTTGGTACAATGTATTGTTAGGCATTTCATCTTGTAAATTGGATATTTTTTTAAGTTTCTTTTTAATAATTTCATTATAATTTCCAATTATATCTTAGTTTTTTTTTTTGAAAAAATCTTAGAATTATCCATATTTCTTTCTCAACTCATAAATAAGAGGATAACGTGCTTCAACGCACTAAAACTCACGTCCTCTTGTGTTTACAATAGAGATGTTCATGAGCCGAATTGGATAATGGAGAAGATGATGAATCCTAAGAAAATACCTCATGCTATATCTCATCTGTGTGATCAACTTGGAGTCCAAGGCTCAATGGGATTGGTTCACTCTCATTGTTCTCTATTGGCAACGTTGGTAGTGGCAAGGTGCAAGTTCGGGCAGTGTCCATCATTGCTTCTGGTAGGGTTTGTGTGGTAAGAGTTATAATTTCGGGTTTGAATTATTGATAATTATTATTTTATTTATGTTTGGGGACTCTTTAGATCGTATAAATTTTGAGCTTTAGGTTATGACTATAAATTGTATAACGAGATTTCGAACTCAATTTATGAACATATGTTATGTTGAAGCCCAATTTTGTCTGGGCCCAGTAAACTTAAATTTATTTTTATTTTAAATTTAAATTTGGTTGTAATTTAAGTTTATTATAAATCTAAATTTAAAGTTTATTTTAACTGTCCAAAGTTACAAAAGCCCAATTGAGGCCCAAACTCAAATAATCCAAAAACTAAAAGGGCTCTACCCTAATAAACCAAAGGCCCAAATCCCT
This sequence comes from Kokia cookei, assembly GCA_039519145.1. NCBI lineage: Eukaryota > Viridiplantae > Streptophyta > Magnoliopsida > Malvales > Malvaceae > Kokia > Kokia cookei. The sequence continues at coordinate 2,156,967 of CM076905.1, read as the reverse complement.
AAAACCTATTACATCCAAAACCCAGGCTACAGTTTTCGCCTGAATTCACTAAGTGCTGCTGCTATTGCCTCCCCTTCAGCCAACCAGAAGCCGCCACGTCATCAGCAGCTTGTCACCATCTTCAGCCCCAACTTGCACTGCCATCAGCTGCTTCAACCGCCGCTACCATGGCCGACCTGCAAAAGGAAAAACAAGACATGCATTTAGTTACAAAAAACAAAACAGAATGATTGTACAACAGGCTATAAAAGCCGAATGAATTCTCAGTTGTAGAGGTTGGAGGTTGAATATTAAGAAATCAATATACAGTATACACTAATATTTTCAGAGATCAATTCAGAGCAAGGTTACTCGAATAGTCACAAAAGCAACAGAAGGCAAATTAGATCACAACACTTAAGTATTAAAGCATCCATGTATCCTCAATAAATGCTTACCATCATCTAAAGCCCTATTCAGTTCCAATGCATGCATTCAATACCCACTATTGTCATTTAGTTCTTTTTATTTTTCAAAATGTTTCAGTAACTTTTATTAATATTAATAACTGTTTTAATATTAATAATAATATTAATGACCCTATTAATATTAAATAAGTTTTTCTTAACAGTCATTAATAATAATGAATGTTTTGATATTAATGATAATAATATAAATAATTATTAATTAATAATTAAAAAAAGGGGGAAACCAAAAGCCGAAAAGATACTTCCTTGGTCGACGTCGCCGGAAGCTGAATGCCGCCTATACCTTGTCGCGCACAGATCTGCAAAACATAGAAAAAAACAAGGATTTGATTAAAGGGATTTTTTTAAAGGGTTTAATAAAATAAAAAACATTAATAATAAAGGAAAAACTGAAAGGACGGAAGACTTACCCTCGGTCGATTTTACCATCGCCGGAGCTTCGCGCCGGAGTGATGTCATCGCCTCGTCGTGCATGGATTTGCAAAAAGAAGGAATAAAAGTTGTTAAAAGGTTTTTTTTTTTAAAAAAGGGACGAAAGGATGAGTTTCTACCTCTAAACCGTGGTCGACGATCGAAGACAGAGGCAAACGACCGCGCGTGACCGATGAAGATAATGGCACGTGTACCGGAGAACCCTAGGCAGCGTCACGCAATGACCACACGCGGGGATCGGTGGCGTGCGTGTGGTCCCACGCGACGGCCGACGTTTGGGTCAACCAGCTGAAGCTTGGTCGGCCGCGGAGGAGACTTGAGAGAAAATGGAAGGGGGGGTTTCGTTTTTTTTTTCTGAAAACTAAGAAAATGAAAGAAGGGCTGTTTTTTTTTCAAAGGGTTTAGGTCTTAAATACCCTCACTGAAACGACAGTGTTTGGGTGAGGGTATTCAGTATGAAAACGGCATAGTTTCCCTAAAACCGGCTCAGATCCGATTCGACCCAACTCAGGATCCGTGTGTTTTTTAGTAATGGTATATTTGTGCATTTGGTCATTCCGCTTTTTTTTTCAAATTTTCAATCAGGTCCTTCTCATACTTTCAATTACTTTTAAATTGGCCCAATGATTTTCATGTTTTTTTAATTTAGCCCCTCGACCATTCAAAAGCACCAGGAGCTGCCACGTGTCATGATTTTGGCTTATTTTCGCAAATGGTCCCCTTTATTTCTAATTTGTTTTAATTTGATCCTTAAATCAGGTTCGCTTTAATTTCAAAATTGCCCCAGAAATTTTCCATAGTTTTTAAAATAGTCCTCTAACTTCAGGATGCCTGAGGGGCTGCCACATGTCACCCATCTTTGGTTTTATTACCCCGGAGGTACCTAAACCTTCAAAAAAATTACCATTTTACCCCCGAACTTCCAAAAATCCCATTTTGACCCCAAACCTTTTAAAAATTACCTTTTTACCCCCAAACTTCCAAAAATCCCATTTTTGATCCTGAACCTTCTGAAAATTACCATTTTACCCCCGAACTTCCAAAAATCCCATTTTGACCTCGAACCTTCTAAAAATTACCATTTTGCCCCCGAACTTCCAAAAATCTCATTTTTGACCCCTAACCTTCTAAAAATTACCATTTTACTCTCGAACTTCCAAAAATTCCATTTTTGACCCCGAACCTTATAAAAATTACCATTTTACCCTCGAACTTCAAAAAATCCCATTTTTGACCTCGAACCTTCTAAAAATTACCATTTTACCCTCAAACCTCCAAAAATCCCATTTTTAACCCCAAACCTTCTAAAAATTACTATTTTACCCCAAACTTCCAAAAATCCCATTTTTAGCCTCGAACCTTCAAAAAAATTACCATTTACCCCCGAACTTCCAAAAATCCCATTTTTGACCCCGAACCTTCTAAAAATTACCATTTTACCCCCAAACTTCCAAAAATCCCATTTTTAGCCTCGAACCTTCAAAAAAAATTACCATTTTACCCTTGAACTTCCAAAAATCCCGTTTTGACCCGAACCTTCTAAAAATTACCATTTTGCCCCCGTGCATCCGAAAAGTCTCGTTTTGAACTCCGATTACATCATTATTCTCTCTCATTAACTTTTTTTATGCTCGTATTTTGTATCTTGATTCTTTCGTGAATAACTTATCTTCTTATGTATTTTGCTTTGCGTTATTTAATACCCATCATTAATTGCTTATTCTTGTTAAACTCGCATGCTTGTTTTCGAAATTGTCTTTTTTCATAAAAACTTTAAAATCAAGGCCATATTCTTTTATTTCGGGTTTCGAAAATTTGTGCCTTAACTCACTAAGTGCAATTTTTCTTCAAATCGAAATAATCGAATACCCTTAATCAAGGCAATGTTTCCTTATCTTCGATTCTGAAATATTACGCCTTAACTCACTAGGTGCAATCTTTCTTCAAATCGGGATAATCAAATATCTTTTTCCCAAAAATTTTAAAAAAGGGGTTTTATAAAAGAAAGCTCGCCATTTCTGGATCCTGAAACGTTGTGTCCTAACTCATTGGACGTAACTTTCTTCCTCGATCACTTTGAAATAGCGGGATTTTCAAACAAACTCAATTTCTTTTAAACTTAACTCGTGTATTCAAGGATCGTATTTTAAGCTTTATTTGAACTTTTAAATGTCGCGAATTAAGACCCGAAAATAATCAATACGGTACCAATTTAGGCGCATGAGGGTGCTAATCCTTCCTCATGCATAACCGACTCCCGAACCTATTTTTCTAGATTTCGAAGACCTACATGTTTTCAAAACGACTTTTAAGACGTTTTGTGGTGATCCAATCACACCGAATAAAGGATTGGTGGCGACTCCCATTATTTATCAATTTTGAAAATGATTTTTTTTCGAGGCACGTCGTTTTCCAAAAAAGGATGGTTTCGACAGCTGGCGACTCCGCTGGGGACTTTAAAATAAATGAGAGTCAAGCCAAAATTGATTATTTTCGGGTATTCTTTAGAAACTTTTAAAAGCTTTAGTTTTGTGTAATATGCGATCCCTGACATCTTTTGTGGCATGATATTGCTAGTATAAACTTGCATACATCTGCATATGATATTACCCTAATAAGTGGAAGCCTGAAACTACTCCTTCGTGAGGTCTTCACCTCCGTGCAGGATAGTGGATTGCTTTCGGGATTACAAAGTACCCTTGTTTTCGTGAAGTTTTCACTTCCGTGCAAACATGTAGGAAATGCGTCCCCCTAAACCGAACTCATCCGTATGATCCTGTAATGGGTGATGGATTGAGGAATCTTCTGGTTTGGGCACCTCTACTTTAGGGCCTAAAACCACATGTAGTAAGACGTAGAAACCTGCTAGCAACCTTCCAAATTAGACTCTTACGTTCTATGCTTTACTTGTATTTTGATATTGTTGTATTTCGCTAACTGGTATTTTGTCTCTGTCTGCATCACATTTCATCATCATACATAGAGAAGGTATAAGACTCAAAAGTTCAGTTACCGATAAGAGAATTAATCATGGAAACAAATACTTTGATAAAGTGGAGGACAATATGGTCGTGCGCATGTGGTCGGAGGAGACTCAACGCCAAAAAAGAGACAGCGTAGTGGAAGGATATGAGTCCGAGCTTTGGGATTACACCAGGATCAGCACGACTCAAAACAATGTGCTCGAATTGAAGGAGATCTAGGATAGTTGGGACAATAACATGAAGCAAACCTTTTACCAAGAATACGGAGATTTACCATACTTGTGCGAAATTAAAGTGGAAAAATCTCTCTTTAGAGCCTTAACACATTATTGGAATTCGGCCTACAATTGCTTCACCTTCGGGAATATAGACATGACACCGATGATAGAAGAATACATCACTTTGCTCCGTTGTCCGAAAATGTCAGTAAATAAGGCCTACTCTAGACCTCCAAATCTTCCGACCATGGTTAAAAGATTAATAAACATCACGGGCATGAGCGAGCAGTGGGTTGCAGCTCGAGTTAAGGTCAAGGGCGATAACAAGTGCATCACATGGAAGAGCCTGCGAGATTTAATATGGGCTCATCTAGATGCGAAGAAGAAGATCGACATTTTAGCTCTAAGTATCTATGAGTTGGTCATTTTTCCAAAAGCCTTGGGACATATAGAGGACACGGTGATAGATTTGTTTGATAGATTAAGTAAAAGAGTGACACCTGTCCCGGCTATACTAGCTGAAACTTTCAGATCCCTGAATGCATGCAAAAAGGAGGGCGAAGATCGATTTATCGCCTGCGCACCGCTATTGATGGTATGGTTTCATAGTCACTTTTGGAAAACAGAAAAAGTCTCCTATCAGTACTTGTCTAAAGATTACCCCCTTTTGAAAGAGTTCGTGGCCACACAGAGACAAGAAAGCTTCTCAGAGGAGAAATGGATAGCCATACTTCAATGCCTCAAAGACGAAGACATAGAGTGGCGAGCACCATGGTTTATTCCTGATGAAATATTATATCGATGCGGAGATCTCGACTGGGTCCCATTAGCCAGGATATGGGGAGTAACTGGATATGCACCGTTGCTAGTTTCAAGACAATACAGATCAAAACAGTTCATACCCGCGACGCAGGGGATAGCTCAATGTGAATTCGTGTACCGTGGAGAAAACAATAAGAAAAGGATTCGGGAAATCTCAAATGCGTGGAACCAGGTCCAAAAAATGAAAGCATTCGACACCAATCCCATGATGACTGAAGAATATGATTGGTGGAGAAATAGAAGGATCAATGATAACATTCCCGTGCTGAACCCGGAGATTGTCCGCCCAATTGAAGAACACTTGCAGGTAGTTTCGACTGAATTAGAGATAATTAAACAGGATTTTGAAAAGAAAAATGCTGAGATGGGGAAAGTGATAGAAAAACTGGAAGAAGAGAAGGTGCTCTTAGGACTAGACGTTGATGTTCAGAAGCTGGACGCGGAAAAATTAAGGAAAGGGAAGAATAAGGTTGAAGTATATCTGAGCAGCCTAAAAAAGGACTATAAAAAACTTCGATTATCAATGAGAACCGTCGGTTTGGGTAAGACATCAGAGCAAAGGCAGTAGGAAATCCACGAAGAGAAAAATAAAACAAGTCACTGGAAAAACAAATTTCAAGATGCCCAAGTCCAGGAAAATGCTATGAAGAGCAGCCTTCTGGAAAGCCAAGCCAAAGTAGCTGAATTAAAAGCTCGAGTAGGAGAGTTGGAGGAGTCCTTGTATAGGCATCGTAGCTGGAATTTAGTAATGGAGTTAAAGGTAGGTCGAGCCGAGATTAAGAGACTAAATGAGAGGGTGGAAGAGTTAGAGGTCTCTTTGTAGAATAGTGAAATACGAATTGAGATTCTGGAAAGAACGTTGGATACAAATGATTAGCATCTTCAGCAAACTCAAAAGGAAGACAGAGAAAGGGATTATGTCATGGGTGAAGCTTTAAATCAAATCCGCGGAGTAGCTGACCACGTGCAGACCCTGGTAGTTGAAGCAGAAGAGTTAAGCATACAGTACGAGGCGAAGACTGAACGAGGACAAAAGTTGTCAAAACTCCTTAAAAAAGTCAGGGCACTGAGCATCAAAGCAAAACCGTTTATGTAATTTACTTTATGTTAAGGAACTTGTTATCCAAATGAAGTTTTCTAAATGGAAAGTGAATTATAAGTCAATACCTTTCTCTTGCATGCATGCATCATATTTACGTCACAATTTTGTATACTTCTACATAACAATCCTAACTCATTAAAATTCACGATCCAGAGCTACGTCAGTAACCATTGAAAACTCACACCGTTATAATACTCGAAAGAAAACTAAAGCCATGGAACAGAGACTTGAACAAATTCAAAAAGAATTACAAGACCAGATGCAAGAACACATCCAAGAGCAAATGAGCATGATGTGTAGAGAAATGAAGAATCAATTCATGGAAGTACAAAAGAGCCTGATGAACGAATTATCACAAGTAAAACAAAGCATGGCTGACAAAGGGAAAAGCTCAGCCATTGAGGAAGAAGAGGACCCGATGGTCCCCCAGGCTTTGCTCCCCTTCATAACTCAGTGTCGCAAGAAATGCCGGCACGGGAGCCCACTATTACCATAAGGGTGCAGCAGCCAGCCACTGGCACGTCACGACTGGCTAATTATCCAACTGGATCAGGGTCAAACCCAGAGGATAATGCCGCAAATTTGGGTGTTCCGGACTTTGACGAAATGATAAAAGAAGATCTTCCCAGGCAAATAGAAGAAAAATACAGGCGTTTAGAAGAGAAAATTGACGCGATGCAAGGGATTGAAATTGCCTATGAGGTGGATGCCAAAGAGCTAAGTTTGGTTCCGGAATTAGTGCTCCATCCCAAATTCAAAGCTCTGAAATTTGAAAAATATAGTGGGACGAGCTGCCCTGAAGCTCACCTAACCATGTTCTGCAGAAAGATGGTAGGGCATGTACATAACGACCAACTCTTAATTCATTGTTTTCAAGACAGCTTGGCCGGGTCGGCGATCAGATGGTATAATCAGCTGAGCCGATAAAAAATCCAATCTTGGAAAGACTTGGCACAAGCTTTCTTAAAATAATACGGCCATGTAATATAAATAGCCCCTGACCGGCTTACACTGCAAAACATGAAAAAGAAGTCAAATGAGAGCTTTAGAACATATGCGCAGAGGTGGCGTGAGGTGGCAACACAAGTACAGCCACCGTTAACAGAAAAGGAGATGACAATATTGTTCGTCAATACACTTAAGGCTCCTTACCTAAATCATCTGCTGGGAAATGCTACCAAGAGTTTCTCCGATATGGTCATGTCGGGGAAATGATTGAAAATGCGATCAAAGCTGGTAAGATTGAGATCGAAAAAAGCCCCAAAAGGCCTGCCCCTAGGGGAAGGGATAACGAGGTCAACAATACAAGCATATACAGACTTGGTTACACCAGACCCTTCGTGACAAGTCAGTCAAAGACTTCAATAGGCAATTATCAAAATGCCCCGCGGCAGGAGACAGGCACTAGGTTGAATAAGGAAAAAATCCAATATACTCCCCTTCCAATGTCATATGGGGAACTCTACAAAATATTATACGATGCACATGAGGTAGCTCCTCAGCATGTAAGACCATACAAACCCTCATTTTCGGCTTGGTATGATGCAAAAGCTCACTGCGTATACCATGCAGGGGCAGAAGGACATTTGATTGAAAACTGCCCCGCTTTTAAAAGACGAGTCGAAGGACTCATAGAACATGGGATCGTGAAGTTAGAAGAGCCAATAAAACACAGTATAGCTGGAAATCCTATGCCTAATCACCCAAAGCAAGGGGTGAATGCCTTGCTGGAAGAAGGAGCCTAAAAAATTAATAGAAATATTGAAGAAATCCAGTCTCCACTTCGATGGGTATGGCAGAAGTTGGTTAAAGAAGGGATAATCTTGAGCAATAAAAAGAGTGTGATAATCAGAGATGATGACCATTACGAATTTCACGCCGTCAAAGGGCATAAAATTCAAAGTTGCATCGAGTTCAAAGCCGTGGTCCAAAGGATGATGGATAACCGAGAGCTGGAATTCTTTGAAGAGAGAGTAGAAGCTAGTGATGTTTGCGCCTCTGAAAACGGGACATCTAAGACTTATGGAAGCAATCGTCCCAAGGTGATTATTCGTGACATGACAAGAGAACAAACAACCCCCCGCATTATTATTCAAAAGCCCGCAACGTTTCCTTACAAAGACAGCAGAAGGGTCTCATGGAGTTACAATTGCAATGTGACCGTGCCAAAAGAGGAGGAACATAGGAAGGATGTTAACCTTGTTACCTGAAGCGGTAAGAATTATGACCTTGAGAATGAAGAAAAATAGGTCAATAAAGAGAAAGCTAGAATGTGTGAGCTTGAGAAAGGAACGACCAACAAGCCGGAAGCACCCATCACCGAGCTTGTGACTGAGAATAAGGCAAATGAGTTTTTAAAGTTCTTAAGACATAGTGAATACAGTGTGGTAGAGCAACTACACAAACAGTCTGCTCGTATATCAATCTTGTCATTGCTCTTACGCTCAGAAGCTCATCGAAACGCACTAATGAATGTGCTAAACGAAACCTATGTAGCAAATGACATCTCCGTCAGCAAACTAGATCGATTGGTCAATAATGTGAGTGCTGATAACTTCATTTCTTTTAGCAATGATGAAATACCCACGAGAGGAATAGGATCCACCAAGGCTTTACACATCACTACCCGCTGTAAAGGGTATACGCTACCAGGAGTACTCATAGACAACGGTTCAGCCTTGAATGTGCTACCACTAGCTACACTGTAAAGATTGTCAATCGATAGCTCTCTCATGAAAGGGTGTAATAACATAGTAAGAGCATTTGATGGGATAGAAAGGAAGGTAATGGGGAGGATTGAAAAACCCCTTCAAATTGGGTCAAACACGTATGAAGTAGATTTCCTAGTAATGGATATTAGGCCCACTTATAACTGTCTGTTAGGAAGACTATGGATCCATTCAGCTGGGGTAGTACCTTCCTCTTTGCACCAGAAAGTGAAGCTGATAAATGAAGGGCTGCTGATCACGATTAATGCTGAGGAGGAAATAATCGCGTCCATAACAAGCGATTCACCCTACGTAGGAATAGACGAGGAGGCTATGGAATGCTCGTTCCACTCATTGGAGTTTGTCAATGCAACCTTCATTTCTGAAGGGAGGAAAATACCGGTGCCTACAATATCATCGACCACCATGATGGTTTTGAAATTGTCAGTTGGAAAAGGAGCGAGACCTGGGAAAGGACTGGGAAAATACCTCCAAGGAAGAGTTGATGTGCCGATGCTAATAGAAAAACGGGATCGTTATGGCCAGTGATACAAGCTAGACACAAAACAAAAGAGAAAAGAGTTAGAGAAGAGGCAAGAAAGAAGGAGGGTCAAGCTGGTTGGAAGGGATATCTCGTGGGAACCCATGGTTTTCCCACACATCTATGAGACTTTCGTCTTAGGGGAAGTGATCATCCAACAGGAAAAGAAGCAAGTGACAATTGGAACCAAGGAAGTCATCGTAAAAGACCTAGGCATTAATGCTATATCCGATGAAGGAAAGGAAGGGGATCCGTCAAGGATTGGCCATTGTGCTCTAGGAAGCACCTTGAATAACTGGACCGTGGAGGAACTCCCTGTAATTTTTAAGATTTCCTCAGAGTAATGCTCGAAAACACCTATTGCTTTAGGCTCGAAAGCAATATGGATCTTTTTGTAAAAGGGGTTCATGCTCATTGCTCAGTTATTTTGAATGAAGTGTACTTTTCCACTTTATACTCTTTCCATTACTCTTTCATTTCTTAAATTCGGCCTAATAAACCGTTCGTACATATCTAATAAACAAGGTTCAATACATGCATACACATACATATACCACATAGTCATTCTTTCGCAAATTCATTTCGTTCTTTGGACTTTCCTTTCATTATTTGACAGATTCTCGGATATCAATAATATGAGCAATCCTGACGCTAACTTGGAACCCCACTTCGAGAAAGATATGTGCTTGGAAGAACTTCAGGACTTTGAAGATAAGCAAGATTGTGATTTACCTTCGAATCTATTAAGAATGATGAAGCGGGAAGAAAAACAGATCCTGCCTCATTCTGACCCGGTGGAAGTTATCAATTTGGGGAACGAAGACCAAGAGAAAGAGGTGAAAATCGGGACAAGTATCTTCACAGAAACTAGAAAGAATCTGATCGAGCTGCTTCAAGAGTTCCAAGATATTTTTGCATGGTCTTACCAAGATATGCCCGGCTTAAGTACTGACATTGTGGTGCATAAACTCCCTATAAAAGAAGAAAACAAGCCTGTACAGCAAAAACTTCGAAGGATGAGACCGGATGTGTTGTTAAAAATAAAAGGAGTCAGGAAACAATTTGACGCCGGTTTCCTCCAGGTGGTTAAATACTCTGAATGGGTAGCTAATATAGTCCCCGTTCCCAAAAAAGATGGAAAGGTGCGTATGTGTGTGGACTATCGAGATTTAAATAAAGCTAGCCCAAAGGATAATTTTCCTTTGCCCCACATCGACACTCTAGTCGACAATACGGCAGAACATTCCCTGTTTTCCTTCATGGATAGCTTTTCTGGGTATAACCAGATAAGGATGGACCCTAAGGATATGACCAAAACCACTTTTTTCATGCTATGGGGAGCATTTTGTTACAAAGTGATGCCCTTCAGACTCAAGAATGCAGGGGCAACTTATCAGAGGGCTATGGTGAGCCTGTTCCATGACATGATGCACAAAGAGATTGAAGTTTACGTCTCAAACATGATTGCGAAGTCTCAAACGGAGGAGGAACATGTAAGAATCCTACGAAAGTTATTTGGAAGGCTAAGAAAATATCAACAAAAGTTGAATCCAGCCAAATGCACTTTCGAGGCCACATCAGGAAAATTGTTAGGTTTTGTGGTCAGAAAAAAGGAATTGAAATTGACCCGAATAAAGTCAAAGCTATACAGGAATTACCACCGCCCAACACTCAAAAAGAAGTTCAAGGGTTCTTAGGAAGACTAAACTACATTGCTCGGTTCATCTCGCAGTTAACTGAGAAATGCGATCCTATCTTCCGCCTGCTTAGAAAGTGCAACACGGGTGTATGGGATGATGAATGTCAAGAAACCTTTAATAAGGTCAAAGACTATTTATCCAGGTCTCCCATCTTGGTGCCTTCGATTCCTAATAAGTCATTGATCATGTACTTAACAGTCTTTGAAAATTCCATGAGATGTGTACTAGGCCAACATGATGAATCCGAAAAGAAAGAAAGGGCAATATATTATCTCAGCAAGAAATTCACTGATTGCGAGACGCGATATTCACCTATTGAGAAATTATGTTGTGCACTCATCTGGACTACACGCAGATTAAGACAATACGTGCTATATCATACCACTTGGTTGATTTCGAAATTGGATCCTCTGAAGTATTTGATGGAATCAGCAGCATTAAATGGAAGGTTAGCTCGATGATAGATCTTGCTCTCTGAATTTGATATAGTCTATGTCAATCAGAAAGCAATAAAAGGAAGTGTGATAGCAGATTTCCTAGCAAGTAAGGCTTTAGAAGACTATGAGCCTATAGACTTCGATTTCCCGAATGAGGATTTAATGTATGTTGCGACTACTGAAAAGGAAGACACGAAAGAACGACCTTAGAGGATGAATTTCGATGGAGCGTCAAATGCCACAGGCAATGGGGTCGGAGCAGTCTTGGTATCACCAGAGGGAGATCATTACCCTTTCATCAGCAAGCTTGATTTTGATTGCACGAATAATATGGATGAATACGAAGCATGTATATTGGGAATCCGTGCGGCTATAGAACGGGGAATCAAAGTTTTAGAGATTTATAGAGACTCGGCACTGGTAATTTATCAACTAAAAGGAGAATGAGAAACAAGGGATTCCAAGTTAATGGATTATCGCAAATTAGTCCTCGAGTTGATCACCAAATTCGATGACGTCACATTCCATTACCTCCCACGGGAAGAGAATCAGATGGCGGATGCTCTTGCCACTCTAGCCTCAATGATTAAGGTAAGTAGAACGGAAAATGTAAAGCCCATTCAGATGAGTGTCTATAAAGCTCCTGCTCATTGTTGCGATATTGAGACAGAGGATGGAGAGGAAAAAGATGATCACCCTTGGTACCAGAATGTTCTTCAGTTTGTGAGAGATCAAAAGTATCCCGAGCAAGCCTCAGAAAATGAAAAAAGAACACTACGAAGACTAGCCAGTGAATATGTCCTGGATGGGAAAATCTTGTACAAAAGGAGAAAATATCAAGTGTTGCTAAGGTGTGTCGATGCAATTGAAGCTAAAAAGATTTTAGAAGAGGTACACGAAGGCATTTGTGGGACACACGCCAATGGTTTCACGATGGCCCGACAAATAATGAGATTTGGGTACTGGTCTAGTATGGAGGGAGATTGCATCAATTATGCCAAGAAGTGCCATAAATGCCAGATATATGGAGACAAGATCCATGTACCTCCATCACATCTTCATGTCATGACCTCTCCCTGGCCTTTTTCTATGTAGGGCATGGATGTCATCGGGCCGATTTCTCCAAAAGCTTTCAATGGCCATAGATTCATCTTTGTGGTGATCGACTACTTCACTAAATGGGTAGAGGCAACCTCATATGCAAATGTTACCAAGTCTGCGGTTAGCAAGTTCCAAAAAAAGGAAATCATTTACCGATATGGGATGCCCGAAAGGATCATATCCGATAATGCCCTCAATTTGAACAACATTACGATAGCAGAAGTTTGTGAATAGTTCCAAATTAAGCATCATAATTCTTCTCCCTATCGCCCAAAAATGAATGGAGCTGTGGAGGCAGCTAATAAGAATATAAAAAAGATTGTGGCCAAAATGACTGAGACTTACAAGGACTGGCACGAAAAACTACCATTTGCCCTCTTTGCCTACAGAACTTCAGTCAGAACTTCTACTGGGGCAACACCATTCATGTTGGCATACGGTATGGAAGCAGTCTTGCCTATTGAGGTTGAAATATCTTCTCTTCAAGTCTTAACGGAGCTTCAACTTGACGAGGCTGAATGGGTCCAAGCTCGATATGAGCAGTTGAATTTAATCGAGGAAAAGAGATTAAAAGCCATTCGACATGGTCGGATGTACCAGAAAAGAATGATGCGAGCTTACGACAAAAAGGTTCATCCCAGGGAATTCTATGAGGGAGATCTAGTTTTGAAAAAGATACTTCCCATACATAAAGATTTCCGTAGGAAATGGATGCCCAATTGGGAAGGGCCTTACGTGGTAAAAAAGGCTTTCTCAGGAGGAGCTCTCATCTTAACAGAAATGGACGGCAAGGAGCTGTACAACCCCGTCAATTCAGACTCAGTGAAGAAATACTTCGCCTAAAAACAAAATGGGAATTGAGATGAAAACCCGCAAAAGGCGTCCTGGAACCAAGGGAACTTTGAGTTGAAAACCTACAAAGGGCAACTCAAGTCCAAAAACGGGTCGACGAGAAGGAGGAAAGTTACAACTTGAAGCATCAATGAAGCACTCTAGATCTTCTAGACACACCTCTGAGCTAGGGTGATTCACAAGCAAGTTGGTACAGAGTAGCTCATTTTACGATACCCGGGGCAACCAATTATTCTTCACTGTATACTTGACAATTTTCAATTAATGATTGTTTCCTTTGACCCTCCCTTTAATATTATTTCCTTCGATCCTCTTTTTAATAGAATTCTTGGAATACAACTTTGTTTCTGCACAATTTTGTCCAAGCATCTTGCATCTAAATAACGGGTAATGAACTAATAAATCACACAAAAAGTTATGAGCATTATTCTGGAGTTTTCAGATATTACAAGACCGCCAATAGGAAGACAAGCTTAAAAACAAGTAGTTCCAGAACAACCTAGAAAAGACAGAGCAACACATCAAGGACAGAATTTGGACGGGCAACAAATTAGGCCACCCTTTGATAATAATAAAAAAATCTGACATTCATCATACACATTCATATAAGTTAAGAGCATTTAATTCATTACTTTCTAATTTAGGCCTACATAGAGGCCCATAGAAGCATATTTCACAGGTCACACCCCCATTACAGGGCGAGATCACCAAAATGAAAACGTGCGAGAGCCCAATGCCTTACCCTGATCACGAGACAGATTGCGATTATCCACAAAATGACACGGTCGTTTCCGTGATGAGATACTGAGAAGAAGACCGAATCAAGCCTACGCTCAAAGCAAGCAAAATCTTCGAACTCCTGCTTCCTGATGAGACACTGAGAAGCGGGCCGAAGCAATAAAAGGTTAGCTTCCTGATGAGATACTGAGAAGTGAACCAAATTCGTCTTCCTGATGAGATGCAGAGAAGCGAGTTAAAACAAACGACGCAGTCATCTCCCTGATGAGACACTGAGGAGAAGACCCAAACAAGGCTCAAAACGAGCAAAATCTTTGAACCCCAGCTTCCTGATGAGACACTGAGAAGCAGGTGGAAGCAATAAATGGTTAGCTTCCTGATGAGATACTGGAAAGTGAACCAAATTCGTCTTTCTGATGAGATATGGAGAAGTGAACCAAATTCGTCTTCTTGATGAGATACAGAGAAGCGGATTGAAACGATGATGGGACCATCTTCCTGATGAGACACTGAGGAGAAGACCCAAACGAGGCTCAAAGTGAGCAAAATCTTTGATCCCCAGCTTCCTGATGAGACACTGAGAAGCAGGAGGAAGCTAAATGGTTAGCTTCATGATGAGATACTGAGAAGTGAACCAAATTCATCTTCCTGATGGGATACAGAGAAGCGGATCAAAATAAGCGACGCGGTCATTTTCCAGATGAGATACTGAGAAGAAGGCCAAGTTAAGGGAACCAGACTCAAAAACTACGATGACGAATTCCAAGGAATAGGAAAAATCACGGTAGCAAATTTTGTCTTTCTGAAGATCACTTTAGAACGAGATGGAGTCCTGAAGGAGGAGATGCAGAGTTAGATGCGGCAAAAATAACAGTCAATAAATGGAAGGTGGACCAATGGAAGAAAGAACGTTAAGGAAATGAGACTTGACAAATTGCGCATCCTCCTAGGTCTTTGCTCCGTTCCTGTTACACAGTAACGAGCAAAGAGGGGCAACTGTTGAAACCCAATTTTGTCTGGGCCCAGTAAACTTAAATTTATTTTTATTTTAAATTTAAATTTGGTTGAAATTTAAGTTTATTATAAATCTAAATTTAAAGTTTATTTTAACTGTCCAAAGTTACAAAAGTCCAATTGAGGCCCAAACTCAAATAACCCAAAAACTAAAAGGGCCCGACCCTAATAAACCAAAGGCCCAAATCCCTAAAACCTATTACATCCAAAACCCAAGCTACAGTTTTCGCTCGAATTCACTAAGTGCTGCTGCTATTGCCTCCCCTTCAGCCAACCAGAGGCCGCCACGTCATCAGCAGCTTGTCACCATCTTCAGCCCCAACTTGCACTGCCATCAACTGCTTCAACCGTCGCTGCCATGGCCGACCTGCAAAAGGAAAAACAAGACATGCATTTAGTTACAAAAAACAAAACAGAATGATTGTACAACAGGCTATAAAAGCCGAATGAATTCTCAGTTGTAGAGGTTGGAGGTTGAATATTAAGAAATCAATATACAGTATACACTAATATTTTCAGAGATCAATTCAGAGCAAGGTTACTCGAATAGTCACAAAAGCAACAAAAGGCAAATCAGATCACAACACTTAAGCATTAAAGCATCCAGGTATCCTCAATAAATGCTTACCATCATTTAAAGCCCTATTCAGTTCCAATGCGTGCATTCAATACCCACTATTGTCATTTAGTTCTTTTTATTTTTCAAAACGTTTCAATAACTTTTATTAATATTAATAACTGTTTTAATATTAATAATAATATTAATGACCCTATTAATATTAAATAAGTTTTTCTTAACAGTCATTAATAATAATGAATGTTTTGATATTAATGATAATAATATAAATAATTATTAATTAATAATTAAAAAAAAGGGGGAAACCAAAAGCCGAAAAGACACTTCCCTGGTCGACGCCGCCGGAAGCTGAACGTCGCCTATACCTTGTCGCGCACAGATCTGCAAAACACAGAAAAAAAACAATGATTTGATTAAAGGGATTTTTTTAAAGGGTTTAATAAAATAAAAAACATTAATAATAAAGGAAAAACTGAAAGGACGGAAGACTTACCCTCGGCCGATTTTACCATCGCCGGAGCTTCGCGCCGAAGTGATGTCATCACCTCGTCGTGCATGGATCTGCAAAAAGAAGGAATAAAAGTTGTTAAAAGGTTTTTTTAAAAAAAGGGACGAAAGGATGAGTTTCTACCTTTAAACCGTGGTCGGCGGTCGAAGATAGAGGCGAACGACCGCGTGTGACCGGTGAAGATAATGGCGCGTGTACCGGAGAACCCCAGGTAGCGTCACGCGATGACCACGCGCGGGGATCGGTGGCGCGCGTGTGGTCCCACGCGACGGCCGATGTTTGGGTCGACCAGTTGAAGCTTGGTCGACCGCGGAGGAGACTTGAGAGAAAATGGAATGGGGGTTTCGTTTTTTTCAAAGGGTTTAGGCCTTAAATACCCTCACCGAAACGGCAGCGTTTTGGTGAGGGTATTCGGCATGAAAACGGCGTAGTTTCCCTAAAACCGGCCCGGATCCGATTCGACCCAACTCAGGATTCACGTGTTTTTAATTAATGGTATATTTGTGCATTTGGTCATTCCACTTTTTTTTCAAATTTTCAATCAGGTCCTTCTCATACTTTCAATTACTTTTAAATTGGCCCAATGATTTTCATGTTTTTTTAATTTAGCCCCTCGACCATTC